>CATIWR010677983.1:0-21390 GCA_949677035.1 Omphalea diandra | reverse complement strand
TGGTGTCTGGAATATATCCATGGCTGGTGGAACATGTCTAGGTCTTGTTGCTAGAACTGTTGGGGATGCGGTTGTGCCTCTTGTAATGCCTTTTGTGGAGGCTAACATAATGAAGCCAGATTGGCATTGTCGTGAGGCAGCTACGTATGCATTTGGATCAATTCTTGAAGGCCCAGGTATTGATAAGCTTGCCCGACTGGTTAATGCAGGCCTGGATTTTCTGCTTAATGCAATGAAGGATGGAAATAACCATGTGAAGGACACAACTGCATGGACTCTTAGTCGTGTATTTGAATTGTTGCACTGTCCAACTAATGGATTTTCTGTGATTTCTCCTGAGAACCTTCACCGAATTGTGGCAGTTTTACTGGAGAGTATTAATGATGCTCCACATGTAGCTGAGAAGGTTTGTGGGGCAATCTATTACCTTGCCCAGGGATATGAGGATGCAGGAACAAGCTCATCGCTTCTCACCCCATGCCTTCCTGGTATCATCTCTCAGCTTTTAAAAACTGCTGAGCGTACAGATGGTGGTGACTCAAAGCTCAGGTCTTCTGCATATGAAACTTTGAATGAGGTCATCAGGTCTTCCAATATTGTGGAAACATCTCAGATCATTAGAGAGTTGCTCCCAGTCATCATGAACAAGTTGGGCCAGACTCTAGATCTTCAGATTGTATCTTCAGAGGACAGGGAAAAACAAGGAGACTTGCAGGCTTCGCTCTGTGGTGTTCTCCAAGTCATTATCCAGAAACTTAGCAGTACTGATGAGACCAAGCCCATTATACTCCAGGCTGCAGATCCAATTATGATTCTGTTCCTCAGAGTGCTGGCTTGTCGAAGTTCCACTGTCCATGAGGAAGCGATGCTTGCAATTGGTGCTTTGGCTTATGCCTCTGGGCCAGAGTTTGGCAAGTATATGCCTGAGTTATATAAGTATCTGGAGATGGGATTGCAAAATTTTGAAGAGTACCAGGTTTGTGCCATCACGATTGGGGTGCTTGGTGACATTTGCCGTGCAATGGATGACAAGATCTTATCATACTGTGATGGGATCATGACTCACCTTATCCGCAATTTGCAAAGTGTGGAACTCCACCGGTCTGTCAAGCCTCCCATATTCTCCTGTTTTGGGGACATTGCTCTTGCAATAGGGGAGCAATTCTCAAAGTACATTGAGTCTGCAATTACCATGATGCAGAGTGCTGCTCATTTATGTGCCCAGATGGATACCAGCGATGAGGAATTAATGGAGTACGGCAACCAGCTCAAACGGAGTATCTTTGAAGCTTATTCTGGTATTCTTCAGGGATTCAAAAATTCCAAGCCAGATGTGATGCTGCCACACGCTGGACATCTTCTGCAGTTTATAGAATTGGTGTTCAGAGATAGTCAAAGGTACCTTTTTGAATTACTGCTCCCTTTTTTCCATGCACTGATGGATACTGTGGTAAATCATTTGTTCTCTTCCTTTCTAATTTTTTTTTTCATGCTTTTCAGGGATGAGAGTGTGACAAAAGCTGCAGTTGCAGTGATGGGAGATCTAGCGGACGCACTTGGTTCCAACACAAAGATATTGTTCAAAGACAAGACGTTCTATGCCGATTTTCTTGGTGAGTGTCTTCAATCTGATGATGAACAGCTGAAGGAGACTGCAAATTGGACACAGGTGATGATTGCACGTGTTATGGTTTCGTGAGATGTAAACCAGTAAATACTTTGTTTATGTTTCTCCTTAGTTTAAATTGGACGCTTCCTTTTTGCCCTTCTCCTTTTTAGTCTCTGGTGAAAAGTGTTGAAGGCTGAAAAAGAAAATGAGTGGCGCATCCCATTGTCTTTTGTATTGAAGATGTGAATGTTCATGATTTTCTCTTAGACCACTCTCTGCAGGATGGGAGAGCATCACTGTTCAGTGCATTATGGAACTCTGCCACTAATCAGTGGTTCATTAGGTCATTTTATTTATGTATTCCTTTTTCCGTCCACATATTTGAAGTTATTTGCTACATGTATGGATTTCTGTGCTTTTCTGGTCTATGTTCTCGCTACCCTCAATGAGTTTCCTAAAGTACGCATATACTTTGGCAACAAATGATTGTCCGAAACATGTTTGGGACCCGAGAGATCATTCCGTTGAGAAAAAGGGCTTTTTTTATTTGGATAATGTAGATAATGCAAGTAATCAAGAGAACGCAAACTTGCTTTGTCGCTCTCCTTACCAAATTACTCAAATATTTTGCTTTCTGATATTTGAGAAGAAAGATTATTTTTTTTAAAAGACTAAAGAAAAATTAACTTAAGAAAAAAATCTTTCATTTGTCAAAGAAAAAATAAAGAAGCGAAATCAATAGCATTCTTGATTTGTTTGTATAATATGTACTAAGATGAGGTTGGCATTGTTATGGTGGATAGCTAATTTTGAGGCAAACAACTGTACGAGTTTCTCTTTAGATTTTGTTAAAAGCTTTTTAATTAAATTGATAATATAATTAAATTATTTTATCAATATTTATAAATATTATTTAAAATTTAAGAATGTGGTAGTTTAATAAAAAAAATTAAATTTTTACAATAGAAATGTCAAATATGTTAGGTTTTATTTTATTCAAATTTCAAAATTAGCATTGAAATGGATAAGAGAATCGAGTGAAATAAGAAAAAAATGATTATTTTTCTAAGTATTTAGTTTATTGATAGAATTAAAATCAATTCTCTTATTTATTTTTTTTTATTTAAATTGATAATTAAATATAAGATTTTTATACAGTTATATATTAAATGTAAAATATATAATATATTACGGTTAGAAATGGACTTGTCATACTATTTTATTTTTAATTAGAGTTTTTTAATAAAATTATAATTTTATTATTATTATATTATTTTTAAATTTTAATTTCGTGTTATTTTAATATTTAATTTAATAAAATTTTCTATACATTTAATTTTGATATTATATATGTGATAGATCAAATATTCATTATGTTAAACAAATTAAATAGGCTTAATTATAAAAAAAAGTCTTAAACTTTAATATATTTTTCAAATCTATCTCATACTTTATTTTTAACTAAAAAATGCCCAAACTTCAATTTTTTTCAAATTTATCCTCAAACCAATATTTGATTATTAAAAAAAGGATAAAAAATCATTTTGATTCCTGAATTTTTCTAAAATGTTTGGTTAGACTCAAAAAGAGAAAATACTTAAAAATTATAAAATCTTTTTTAACTAAAAATTTAATCAAATTGAATTTAATATATTTATTCTAAGTAATTGAAATATAATTTATCGAGATAAATAATTTATTATAATTTTTTTTATAAAATATCATCAATTCATAATTCAAAGTGAAAATTTGCACCATCATAATTTTTTAAAATTATATAATAATAAATAGTTATTAGCTTTTTTATATACATATTAAATAGCTAAAACTTATTATTACCTTTTTTATACACATAATAAAATCGCTAAAACTTATTTTTTTTTTTACAAAATATTAAATCATCTCTTTATATTAATGAGTCATATATAAATTTACTAAAAATATATAATAGTTAAATTTAAAAACTCAAAATAGGAATTAAATAAAAAATAAATAAAATCTTAATTAATTTTTTAAATTTTAAAAACTCAAAATAGAAATTAAATAAAAAATAAATAAAATCTTATTTATTTTTTTCTTTTTATATAAATAGTATCTTTTCACTTTTATATAGTATCAATATTTTTATAATAATATTAGTATAAAAATACTCTTTTTGTGTTTTATAAGTATATTATATAATATAAAAATTTAATCCACTTTAATTTTTTAGGACTTGTTAATCTGTTATTTTATATAAATATTTTTTATTATAAAATTTAATCAATTTAGACTTAATCAATTATTTATTCTTAAAATTTAAATATAATAAATTAACTTTATATTTTATATAGAAAAGTATTTTTTTAATTTTTTATTAAATAAAAATTAAATATTTAATTATTATGCACTTCTACAAATTTTATCTTCTATTTATATGCCTTAATTTTTTTTTTATTATTTGTCTGATATGATTATTATTATTATTTAAGATATTTTAAGCAATTTATTTACTTGTAAAAATAACTATTATCTATCATTTATATCCATAAATATTAAATTTTCACAAATAAATAGAAAATATTTAATAAAAATTTTAATTTTAAAATATATTATATATATTTAACATTAAAATTTTTCTAAATCTTTCACTATATATATATATATATATATATATATATATATATATATATATATATATATATATATATATATATTAGAGAGTTATTGGAGGTTCAATGGATTATGAACTACATTATCAAAAAAAAAAAAAAAAAAAAATCTCTTTTGAACTCTTATGATAGAGGTAAAATTTCCATCATAGTGTTCATATGTTAACTCACTGCAAAGAAAACCCAATTCTTTTAGTAATTTTATGATTACTTTTATACCATATACAACTATCAACGTTTTTCTTTTCTAGTTTTAAAAAGCTTCACACTTCCTTTACGAAGGTATTTATCCAAGAAAGACAGACAGAGCTTAATCAATCCTCAACCATTTCTACATTTTTGGAAAGTATTCAAGATTTATTATTTAAAACAAGCAGACAATATTAGAAAGTTATTAATCACTTAAAAGTATTAAAAACGAACTAAAAATTTATATTTTATAAAAAATATTGAAAAAATATTTTACGACAGAGATTAGTTTAGATGGTCAAAGAATAGTTTTAAATTTGAATTCATTAAAAAATTATGAAAATTTTTTTTTTCGTGAATTCACTAATTTTAATATACGTAAATCTGTTTAAAATGACAAAAAGAAAAGAATATACTGAGTAAAATTTAAAAATAATATTGCTTAAAAAAAGAGGAACTTCATGCAAACATATTAAACGTTGCGAATCTTACTTCAAAACGCACGTTTCTTCTTGAATTTTTCATCAGAAATTTGTTGAAACCGAAATAAATTGTTGTTATAGTATAGAACGGGAACACAAGTGTCCATTGGGATAAGCAATCACATCCAAACTTTCACAACATAGAAATCCACCCCAAAATAGCTTCAACTGTATACTCAAAAGGATCCTCCACATTTTAGAAATCCATAGAAAATGACCCTAAAATTGATGCTTCAAATTGGTTGGTATCTTTTTTTTTGTCTTGATTATTGATATTTCCATATGTTAGCGTTAGTGGCATTGCCCATCTAAAAGAAGCTCAGGCCCACCAAAGTTCCACATTTATCTCATTTTAAAAATTCAGGGATAAATAGTCTTATTTTACCCCTGCATTTTTTCAAAAGAATCTTATAAATCCAAATTAACTTTTTAACCCTAATCTGTCAATTATCTTACTTAACTAGTCCACTTAACCCATAATATAACTAGAAGAGGGACCGTGTGTGGCATGTGATCAACATTAAAAAAGAAAAAACATAAATAATAAAAAGTAATGGTAACATTAACTTCTTATCTAAAAGAACATGAAATTTCTAATCTCACATTTCTCTTTAACATATTTCAACCTGTCATCTTTAATGAACTTTCTCCCATGGTGTTTTTTAAAAATTTTCCTGTAATTATCATCTATTTTATATTAGGCAATTATGTTGACATAGAACGAAATATTATTTCACATTAAGTTACACCGCATTGTAAGACCATTTATTTAATAAAAAGAAAATAATTTTCCCCCTATTTTAGTATGCAATTTAAGATTTAAATAAATACAAAAAATCTCATTGAAACGCATAAAAAAATTAAGTATAACACTAAACCCTATAAAACTAAAGAACAAATCTGTGCCTAAGATTGGAGATAAACCAATAATGCGCTTCCATAATTGCTCTTCACAACATTTCTATTTTTTTGATAAGTTTTTAAATTTTCTTAGAAAATTGTTCTGATTTTATTTTCAAAATCCTTAACTCATTGTTATCTCCTTGTTAACTCTTTTTTTTTTTTTTTAGCATAAGTTAAGGCTTCAAGTAAAATACAAAAAGTAATCCATGCGTTTTTCTGCAAATTATTGGTGAGAGAGAGTGTTAAGCTAGGGCATTGAGGAATTCACTCGCATTTGTCACCCCTTTTTACACACACTCAATATTTTGAACAAAATGTGTCAGAGGTGGACCAATTAAGATAATTGGTTGATTAGCCTGAAAAGTTAAGTTGGGTTTATGAGGCCTTTTTGAAAAGTTCAAGGGTCAAATGGACTCTTTATCCAAAATTTCTGAATCAGATAGTATATGTGATTGGGCAATGCTATTCCAAAAAATAATTAAATGTGATGTTGAACAATGTCTGCACCAACAACAATGTGATATTAAAAAATATCTGCACCAACAACAAACATTATTTTCTGCTTCCTAATTATTACCAAAATTGAGCCTCAAACACAAACAGCACCCTCTATGATTTGCATTCCTGTGGGTCTCACCTCTACGAACCTCCAGAGAGATTGTCCTTCTCATTTGTCCATGTGTTTTTCCTCCATTTCCGTTCTCATTTTCGCTTCTTGCGGACCCTATAATTGCCCATTCACAAGTGACTCCAATCTTCTTGAATCCCATAAATTGGGTTTGTTCATCTCCCCATTTCTTGATCTGGATCAGTCCCATTTTGCTCTGAAAACTGAAACAGTTCCTTGCTTGATGAAATTATAAGAAGCTGCTATTTGTTTCTTGTTTGAGGCACTTTATCGAGGAGTATAATGGCATCTATAAGATCATGTCCTTTTATTGTTGAAACCCAAGCGGAAAGTTCTGTTCTTCTCCACGGGAAAAACCAGAAGCGGTCGAAGTTACCCTTTTTCATGTGTAGACCAGAAAAGGCTTTTAATTTTGGTGTTTCTAGTGATGGGTTCTCTATGAGATTTAAGCCTGTTCGAGCTACTGGTAAGGAAGGTGCTAGTGGTGATGGATCAGAGGATACACTTCAGGCTACCATTGAAAAGAGCAAGAAAGTCCTTGCTATGCAAAGAGACCTACTTCAGCAGGTCTGTAATGCTTGATTGAATCCATGGTGCAAATTCTGCTATTGCCATGGTTGTTCGATTTTGAATTTAGATGATAAGCTTTCTTTATCTTTTTCTGCAAGACGAACTTTTTGAGATTTATGGCAATTGAATGTGATTAATTGTTCCCTACATAACCAACTGTTGGAATTTTCATGTCTAGAAAACACATGCAATGGATGAGTAAAAATGTATGTTTATAAAAAAAAATTGGCAGTCTTTATTAAAGGGAATGCTTTTAAATTTTATATAGGAACTTTTAGACATGTTTGGCATTGCTTTTGGGGCAACACTTAGAAGAAATTCTCTTTGCTAATGAATAACAGATTTTTCCAATATGAGTTTTGTGAGTTAAAAGTTCACCTTGAAAAAAGCTAATATTTGAAGATTTTGTCAATAGCTATTAAATTAGGTTGACAATGACTCATAAGTAGCTAAAATTTTTTGAAACCTATATATATATTTTTGTTTAAAAAAGAAAAATAGATTTTTCCAATAGCAATGCCAAATGTGAATTTTAAAGAAAAATTAGATGTATCCATATGAATGGCAAAATCAGCTGGCTGTTTAAGTGGAGTCTCAGACCATTGCAGAACACATTATCTGCAATTATAGGCCCACAGGGTGTGGACAAACATATTTTAAATATTGAGAATTTCTAGTACCTGATTAGATGAATATGCCTTCAGCTGTATTAGATTTTGTTAGAATTATGAATCTTTCTTGTGTAGTTCCTGATAGAATTTCAGCTACAAATAACAAGTCATTTGAGTGTTAGAGAATTTAAAAGTTTTTCTCCCTGATACTTTCATGGTTTTCAGTCCCTTATTTCTATATAGTTTTTACATTGTTTGTAGAACCACACATTAATAAATGAAGACTGGAACTAATGTCCCTCCTCTCCTCCTCACAACATGCATATATACATCATCCCCCCCCCCCCCAACAACAAAAAAAAGAAAAAAAAAGAAAAAAAAAAAAAAGAAAAAGATCAATATAATGGATCTTGTGAGGGTTTTTATTTTCAAATGGTCATGTCTTCTATTATCAAAGTCACTCTCATCTAATTAGTTCTCTCTAGTGATTATTTGAATTAGAATGATATTATTGAACATTCTCATCCTTTCCAGATTGCTGAAAGAAGGAAACTAATTTCATCTATAAGAGGTAGCAGTATCAACCAAGAAGTAGACAGAACTTCTTATGACCAAAGGGAGAGATCTTTGCTAAATCCAGATGATGATGATGTTTCAATTAGTTGTATGGATATCCTTGAACAACAGAATGGCCACATTCTTCCAAATGTCCATTCAACTGCAAATGAGGTACCAGAAACTGCATCTTCAGCTATTAGCATAAATCATGTTGAAGGTGAAAAGGAACTTCAACTACAGATATTTCCTGAAACATCTTCCTCTGTGAAGAATTCTACCAAAAAGTTAGGAGAGTTGAGTTCAGAGAAAGTGTGGTGGGATGAACCACCATCTTTTCTTACAAACACCTCTGAAGTTTCTACTATAAATGATGAAAAAACTGAAGATTCAGATGAATCCGCTTTACCTGAGGTTGATAGTGTTGAAAGTGATCCTATGACTGAAGACACAAAATCTCCACCTTTGGCTGGTGTCAACGTCATGAATGTTATTTTGGTAGCTGCAGAATGTGCTCCATGGTCTAAAACAGGTTACATCTTTGAATTTTGTGCATGTCTAAATGTGCCTTTCTATGCCATTCATATTGACATAACGTAGTGTTCTCACAGGTGGCCTTGGAGATGTTGCTGGCTCTTTACCACAGGGTCTAGCTCGGCGTGGACATCGAGTTATGGTATGTGATTCTCCTTGTCTATACAATTGAATGATTGGCCAAACATGAGAGCATTAGCATAGAAGAAAGAGAATACAAATTTCCTATAAGTTTTCTGTTGAGCAAGACTTTGTGGCTTGCATTATGTAAGTCTCTTCTGAGGTATTTGGCAGTTTGGTTTACATCACTACTGTTATAAGAAAACCCAAGTTTTTCTTTTAAGGTTAAAAATGCTCAAAATTGCATTGTATTAGTCTGGTCTCTTCATATACTTGACAGTCTGATTTATGATGGGCTATCAATAATGCGCAACTTTTCTTATGGTTGGGATACTGTATCTTATGCATTTTATTATGCATGTTGATTCCAAAATTTTCCTCTCCTTTAGGTCGTGGTGCCTCGGTATGGTAACTATGCTGAACCTCAGGATACTGGAGTTCGAAAGAGGTATAAGGTGGATGGTCAGGTGTGCAATAGCCTCAGAATCTAGTTATAACTAATTTCCTTCAAATTATTTGAATGATATGGGTTTGTGAAATAATGTATAATTTTGCAGGATCATGAAGTATTATTTTTCCAAGCTTTTGTTGATGGGGTTGATTTTGTATTCCTTGACAGTCCTTCGTTTCGTCATATAGAGAGTAACATATATGGTGGAAACAGATTGGTGAGAACTTCTCCTTCTGTCAGCTTGAATTAAACACCAACTCATTAAAACTCCTTTTTTAGTTCTTATAACTAAATCATTCATTGCAACTGTGAATTGTGTGCCACCTTCTACAACATAAGCATTCTTGTGTTATCTGGGTTTCCTGGAAGGTGAATGCTGATGCCTTTCTGCAAAAGGAAAAGAAAAAAGAGGCCCATAAAGCCTTATTGCTAGCTTGATGTATTATGTTTCGCAGGTGTAGTGAATCTCATTGTCCTTTGTTTTTAACATTGGGAAGTCACTTGGGTATTTGGAATAATCATTTCGGGCATTTGAGTGGAATTGGGATTTTCCAAACACTTTGAAGATGTTTGCTAGATTGAAAAGGAAAGGATTTTGATAGTAGAAAGGGTACATAATTCATTTGGAAGTTCTTCCTTTGCAGTTTTGTGGAATGTTTGGTGAAAAGCAATGCCTGCATTTTTAAGGGCCTGGCTTTTTGTTTCAATTTTGTATGAGACAAGGTGGTTTTCCTGGTTTCTTCGTTGGCTTCTGCCTTGTGAGCTTCTAGAGAGGTGTCTTTAAGTGCTATCTATCACTATTGAAGCATGCTAAGAAATTAGTGATTAGCTTTAACATGTATTGCTTAGTTTAGAAGATATGTTATCCTCCAAGTTAAGAACTCTGTTCTTTTTCCTTGCTTGCATTTCTTTTCAAAACTTTGAGCATCTCAATAAATGTCTTATTTTTATTATTATTGATGTATTTGATTCAATCTTCTTGTTCAGTTTTCATCAGCTAACCACTATAATGACAAAGTCTGCTATCTGTTTGGTTTTACTCTGCAGGATATTTTAAAGCGTATGGTGCTCTTTTGCAAAGCGGCTGTTGAGGTACATTTTTATGGAAGACCGTGAAGCATTATATTTAACTTGACTGACCTCTCATTCTACAGGTGTTATCCTTGCAAATTCTGCCTTCATAAGTTCCAGCAGTTCTAATCCATCTGTCATGTAATATAGTTAAAGATAGGCAATAAAACCACCGTGTTAAAGATGATGGTACACCAGAGCTATACACTACGTAATCCACATGATAGAGTTCTGTTAAGCAAAATTTTTTAGGACATGAGAATGAGATATACTCACATTGAAAAAACCATTGTGTTATTTTAATCATATTTGGCAACAGAAACCTCCTGTGGAGAATCCATTTGGTGGTGTGTCCCACCAAATGCTTGTGTTGGAAACAACTTATAGGAACAGCTGGGGCTGACACTGCTATAATATTCCAAACTGTCTTTATTTACCAGAAGAGAGATTTCTTAATGCATAAATCATGATATAGTTGAGGATAAATAATATCAAGGATAAGAAAAAAAGTCATGGTATGGTGGAAGAAAATAAAATAAAATTCTTTCCCAAGCAATATTTAAGACAGTTTTTTCAGTTTGATTTCTAGTTATAACCTGTTGGTCATCTTACTAGTGCAGTTTCAATAATATTGATTTTTTAGGTTCCTTGGCATGTCCCCTGTGGTGGAATCTGCTATGGGGATGGGAATTTGGTTTTCATTGCAAATGATTGGCATACAGCATTGTTACCTGTGTATCTGAAGGCATATTATAGGGACAATGGCTTGATGCAATATACAAGATCTGTCCTTGTCATTCATAACATTGCTCACCAGGTTTGTTCTCTGTTTAATATGTTCTGTTTCTTTTTCTACAAATCCGAATGTAGTGAGGCGCTATCATTGAAGCACTGATTTTTCCTATATTAGTTTTCTTGAACTATTTTTGAACTGCTTCTGTTTTGTCTAGTTGAAAATATTTATAATACTACCACAATGACCTCAAGGATAAGAGAAATGTGTCTGACTGGGGTTTGGATTTTCAAATGCATTATCTGAAGAAAAAAGTTTGTTTTCAATATTGGCATGTCTTTTTAGGAGAAGAATCATTATATTTGATTCTTTCCCTGCTTTGACCATAAGCTTATTGTTCATTTACTTTTCAGAACCTGTATGATCAAGTATATCCTTTTCTTTAAGTATATTATGGTTCTCCTTAGCATGCGGATAGAAACTGTAAACAGTTTTGAACTTTGAGATTTTTATATTGCATTCAGGGTCGGGGGCCAGTGGATGATTTCTCCTATGTGGGTCTACCAGAACACTGCATTGACCTTTTTAAATTGTATGACCCACTTGGTGGTGACCATTTCAATATCTTGGCAGCTGGTCTTAAGACAGCAGACCGTGTGGTTACTGTTAGTCATGGATATGCCTGGGAGCTCAAAACATCTGAAGGTGGTTGGGGTCTGCACACTATTATAAATGAGTGTAGCTGGAAAATGAGGGGCATTGTCAATGGGATTGACACAAAAGAATGGAACCCACAAGTTGATGTTCACCTGTCATCAGATGGTTATGTTAACTACTCCCTGGAAACACTTGATATTGGCAAGCCTCGATGTAAAGCAGCTTTACAGAAGGAACTTAGTTTGCCCATTCGTCCAGATGTCCCTGTTATTGGATTCATTGGCAGGTTGGATCATCAGAAAGGTGTTGATCTCATTGCTGAGGCAATCCCGTGGATGATGGGTCAAGATGTGCAACTTGTGATGTTGGGTACCGGCAGAAAAGACTTGGAAGATATGCTTAGACAATTTGAAAGCCAGTATAATGACAAAGTGAAAGGATGGGTTGGTTTTTCTGTGAAGACAGCTCATAGGATAACAGCTGGTGCTGATATTTTGCTGATGCCATCAAGATTTGAGCCTTGTGGGCTTAACCAGTTATATGCTATGATGTATGGGACAATTCCTGTTGTGCATGCTGTTGGTGGTCTGAGAGACACAGTGCAACCTTTTGATCCATTTAATGAGTCAGGACTCGGTTGGACGTTTGATAGTGCTGAAGTGAATAAGTTAATCCATGCATTAGGGAACTGTTTGCTCACTTACCGAGAGTACAAGAAGAGCTGGGAAGGACTGCAAAGACGAGGGATGATGCAAGACCTCAGCTGGGACCATGCTGCTGAGCAATACGAAGAGGTCCTTGTCGCTGCCAAATACCAGTGGTGAGTGGTTGGTGCTTTTCTATAATTACGAGTTTTTGCTCTGTCTGGCCTTTAAATTAGTATGACATCCAATTAACCAGAGATGCTGTAGGAGACCGAGGATAGCAGTTGACCTTTTATCATCTACTATGGCTTCAATGTAATTAGTCGGATAAAAAGTTGTTTCCTTTTTGGTTTTCACAAACATTGGATTGAGGAATTTGAAACCTGTGATATTTTTGCTTAAACCTTGCATTTGTGTGTAACAATGAAATTTAGCATACATCAAATGAGGCAGTACCTGAAGATTCACCAGTGTTAAATTTTCAGTCTGCCGTGCTCAATCCAGTCCGTTTCTAATTAAGCTATTAGGAATACATGTGCTTTATTTTGAATCTCAAATCAGGTGAAGCAAATTATTTACTTAAAAATGGAAAATATATAGGGTCAGGGTCTCCAGATGATCAGAGTATTGGCATGGAATAAAATACTTGATAGTTTTTGACTCTATCTGAAAAAAGCCAATTTGAAATTAATAGATAAACCTGAAGAGTATAAATTCCAGTAGGTTTTAGAGATTGATTTCATTGAAAATATCTATAATGGAGTGAATCAAGTATTTATATGCAAGAAAAACGATTAGCTCATCTGAAAGAATAAAATATCTATAATTTTCATAAAAAAAATATGCAAATTAATTAATTGCGTATTGTAAATTTGAGAAAATTGGAAAAAAATTATGATGAATTTCAAAAATAATAAGATCAAGAATTTTGTTTCATTTCAATCCCTCCATAAATCTCACAAATCAACAGAATCATGATAATAATCCTTCACAATAAAGCACGTATACAAAATCAATGCATAAAACTACAATACCTATCATTTCTAAAACTCAGTTCCATCGTACGCCGCAACAGAAAACAAAATAAATTCTGATAACACTTTATTGTAATAAAATCGCTAAAACTACAACAACCAAATAATTAAAACATAAACCACAAGATAATTCAATCTCCAAATCGCAACTAGTTAACATCCACACATTTGCATGCATCAAGCAGCCAAGCACCCAATGCCATACCTAGTATTAGGAAACACAAGAAACAAACCACTACAAATAACACCGACCATCAATGGAAAACTCTCCATAACTTGATCCATCTCCTTCTCATGTCCAGGAAACAAACAATTACTCACCCTATGATCTGAAAATGCGATCGCCGTATACACCATAACTGACATTATTGCATGCACAAAGTCAGTTAACCCAATCTTGTACCCCTCATCTTTAGGTATCTCCACGTCAAGCCCTGGCTTAAACACTGCATGACCATTGGAAGTTACGAACCCATAATCGACCTTTCCATCAGGACAGCGAAAACTGTCTGTGAAGTGAAAGAAAAAGCAAGACAAGGTGCATAAGACTAAGTGGATATGAATCATCATGGTGGTAACAGGAGAGCAATCGCCGGTTCAGTAGATGGAAGGGAGAACCATTTCAAAGGTTAAAAGGGTTCCTGTAGGAAGGAAGTTTACAAGCATGGAGGTTTTGGATATGGTTTTCTGGACTCCCTTGGCTACGGCATGTCGTTTTCGATCGATTCTGCATCCCTGGGTGAGTTACGGATGTTGGGCTCTTGTGGTGGAGTGGTGGTGGTGGTGTTGTAGATTTTGATGCCGCTACCTTCTTGGATTTTCTCCATTTTTCTATTGAATAAGGGACAAGGGGGAAGAAAAAATGTTTGTGTTGGATATGTACGTGTATTTAAAAAGTTTGAATCTTGAGGACAAGGCAGTTGTTGGCGGTTAGTGATTTCAAGCCATTTGATACAAGCAAATTTAAATTCTTTATTAGGTTATCATCATTGTCTTTAAAAAGATATTAACACTATATAACAATGAAAAAAGAAGAACATTTTCAGATTAAGAAGGGGAAGACATCACTTAACTTACCCCTTTTCCTTAATTAACTATTCTAACATTGATGATATAATTGAGGATGTGGGGATATTGAAGTTGAGATTCCGCGAAACATCACCATGCCCTCCACACCCAAGGCATTTAACAATTTTTAATGTACGTTTTGCCCATATAAAGTTTACAATTCCTTTCCATTCAAATATTACTTTAATTATTATTTAAAATGCAAATAAAACAAAAAAAAAATGTAATTCAACCATTACTAGCAAAAATGTGTTGGGAAATTTTCGAGAATTTTCACACGCACAATGGAAACAAAATAAATAAATAAATAAAATGCAACACAAGAATTTTACGTGATTTGGTTTTTCAATAACCTAAATCCACGATCCACAATGGATAATTCATTATAACTTTTATAGCAACACACTACAATTTTTGGACGAGAAAATTAAAACCCTCTCACCAAATATTTAGAACTTTGAACTAGCTTTAAATAAACATATAAAGAAGCAACTCCTTATTCTCTCTTTAACTCTCACAGGCTTGGAATTTTGCTCTCACACAACATGATGGTGTCACCATGATCCATTGATCATACCATATCTTGGTTCTTGTTTAGGTAGAGAGAAATTTTCAAGAGAAAAAAAAAATTGTACTATGAATATGTCGAGTACTATTCACTGAGACTTGTAGTGAAAATTTTGAAGAGAGTGTTTTATTAATAGAGGCTTTTGTAGACACCATGAAAAATGCACTGAAGTTTGTTATCCCTTTATTTAATGAAAAGGGCAATTTTACTTTATGGCAGAATACTATACAAGACATTTTGGTGCAATAAGGTCTTGATTTGGTTTTGGAGGAAGAAAAGCCTGAGAGTATGATTGAAGGGTAATTGAGAATTATGTAGAGAAAGGCGGTGAGCAGCATCCAGTTAGCACTTGCTCCATATGTCAAATTTGAAGTCATCAAAGAGATGTCACCAAAGGCATTGTGGGACAAATTAGAAGAGATATATGCTTCAAAGTCGCTAACTAACCGAATGTTCATGAAAATGGAGATGTATTCACCTAAAATGGAAGAAGGATGAAACCTTTATGATCACATCAATAAATTTAATCAACAATTGTGTTAATTGGTAAATGCTGGTGAAAAAGTTAAAGATGAAGAGCAGGCGTTCCCTTTGCTTGCTTCTTTACCCAAATCCTATAAGTCATTGTTGCAAACAATGTGTTGAAAAAACTACACCAAAATTGGTTGAGGTGGCAACAGTGCTAAAAGAAAATGAAAGAATGATGAGGGGTGAAAACATTTAAACTGGGAGTGAGATTCTAGCACTAGCTGAAAGTTGTGAGAGAGAGAGGAATCAAAATAATATAAAAAAAAAAAAAATCAACTTCTCGACTGAAAGATTATAACAATATAGAGTGTTATTACTTTGAAGAGGCTGGTCACATACAAAATCGTTGCCTAAAGTTGAAAGAAGACTTAAAGAGTTTGCAAAAGAAGATGAAGGGTAAGCTAAAGATTGATAATGATTCCTCAAATGTGGTCAAAACAAACGATGAGTATGAAGGTGAATTCCACCTAGCATAAGAAGAAGATGTTGCTGATGGTTGCCCTGGGGAGAGTAATTCAAATTGGGCATAAAGCAATAAAGTGAAGAATAATGAGAAAACTGCAAAACTGGTCTAGTTTTCTAACAAGGTTGAGATATATGAGATTTTAAAGCATAATGCTACACCAGTGAAAAAGGGGGAGCCCTATAAACCGGTTCTTAAAAAGACTATTAAGCCCCAAGGTATAAAAGACTTCTGTTTGAGGGGGAGCACAAAAAGACTATACTCACAGGAAGAAGCTATGAAGAAGTTGCAACTACAGTTGAGCTCTCCATGTTGTCGAGAGGGGGGGAATTGTTATGGAAGTCCCTTCACATGGAGGACCCATAATCATTTAAAAAAAAAAAAAGAATCCTTAGCCATGAAGCATTAAATTGCTTCATGGCTAAACAACTTAAAGTGGCCTCCAAATTGAAAGTTCGCAACATAACCAACTTAGGCATTTGGTTTTGCCTATAAATAATAGGCAATGAGACTTAAGATATTGTATGATCAATAGATCACAGTGAGACCATCATGTGTGTGAGAGCAAGATTCCAAGCTTATGAGAGTTAGAGAGAGTGAGCAAGGGGTTGCTTCTTTGTATATTTATTTAGAGTTAATTGAGAATTCTAAATATTTGGTGAGAGAGTTTATAAATTTTCCGTCCAAAAATTGTAGTCTATTACTATAAGAGCTATAGTGAATTATCCATTATGCATTGTGAATGTAGATTTATTGAAAAACCGAATCATGCAAAATTTTTGTGTTATCTTTTATTTATTTATTTTATTTTCTATTGTTGATATGAAAATTCTTGAAAATTTCCCAACAATATGTTGTGTTCAAAATTATTTAACTAATTAGACTAATGGATATTCTCAAAGTTTAAAAGTGCAAAGAATGAAGAAGAAAAATGTGGAAAACAGTTTCAATGCTCATTTCAATTACTTGTATATATAAACTTTTTACAAATGGCAGTCAAAGCATGGCCAAGCATGACCTAACAACAACTTCTTAACAACTACTTCAACTTTTCCTTAATTTAAACAAGATTTGATCTTTCCATATATTTGCTTAAATCAAGTAAAAATTCAAAACCATACTTCATTATAATAATACATTCAAAGCTTACAAATCAAAAACCAAAAAATATAAAAGAGATTAACAAAAAGGAGACTAGCAATTGTTGTCACCACAGGCTGCAACAGCAACAGTTTCAACTTCACTTTGACAGCCGCACTTCCAAGATTCCAGTTGCTGCTTCAACTTGCTTCAACGTAGACAACTGATTTATTCTCAAAATAATGTAAATGTTGTGCACTTTGTCAATGACTGTATAGAAAGACCTATAAATAAACAAATGTAGCTTATTCTCAAAAAAAGAAAATGGGGGTAGATGAGCAAGATGACAATTATTGAGTAAATAATTAACTTTCATCAGTATCCTGCCAAAATTATGGAGATATGTGTTGCAACTCAGTCTAAGCAAAATAAAAATATATTTTTTGTTAGCTATACTTGATTGTATCAATAGCTTCAATCCTTGATATATGAAATAATAATAATAAGAAAACATAATATGATACTTAAAATTCTCCACCCCCTCCCCCCCTCCCCCCAAAAAAATCATATCCACTAGACCCCATTGATTGAAGCAAGGCTATATGTACAAAACAATTTGTTTCATAAAAGAGTGGAATTTGTAACAAAGTAAAACACTAGAGAGAGAGAAAGTGGTAGTGAGCTGATGATATTATTCAATGAACCAACTTGCCTTTAAATAGGCTTAAGCTCAATGGATAACTACAATAAATTAGGAACAAAATTAACAAACTTCTAAGATAATAATCTGCTAAAAATTAGGAATAAATCTTAACAAACCTAAAGACTAGGACAAACAGAAGTGTAGGTAACAAATTTATTCAACAATCCCTCCCTTAAACTGATGTGTAAACATTCAATTTAAAGAAAAACAAAAACAAAACAACTCTCCCTCAAATTGGATTCTACGAAACAAACTCTGAGCATTCTCCTGAATGTTACGAATGATGGTAATTTAAGGGCTTTTGTAAATATGTTTGCAATTTGGTCTGCACTTCTGCAATGGATGAGATTTATCATTCCTTCTCTATTGAGATCTCGTAGATAATGATATTTCACATCTATGTGTTTGCTTCTTCCATGAAGAACAATATTTTGAGAGAGTTTTATAGTTGAACTGCTATCACAATAAATTACAATAGCTTCCTTTTTCTTGAACTTCAGTTCTTTAAGGATTTTCTTCAACCAAATTGCTTGACATGCACAGGAAGTTGCAACAACAAATTCTGTCTCAGCTGATGATAAAACAACGATTGGTTGCTTCTTTAATGACCAGGATACAGTTGTTGAACCCAACATAAAAACATAAACCGAAGTGTTTTTCCTATCATCCATATCTCCTGCATAATCACTATCAATGTATCCAATCAAATCTAACTTTGTGCCCTTCTGGTAGAACAATATGAAATCTTTGGTACCTTACAGATATCGAAAAATCCTCTTTGCAATTAAGAGATGAGTCTCCATTTGATTCTCTATATATATGCTAATCAAACTTACAAAGTGCATAATGTCAGGCCTAGTTATAGTTAAATACATTAAACTACCAACAATTTGTTTATAGAGTGTGCTGTCAATTTTTCTCCCTGCATAATCCTTATTTAACTTTAATCCAAAATCAGTTGGTGTACCCACAGGATTACATTCTTTCATTTGAAACTTGTCCAAAAATTCTCGCATGTACTTCTTCTGAGAGATAAAAATCCCACCAGCTGACTGAACTACTTCAATACCAAGGAAATAATACATCAAACCAAGGTCAGAAATTTCAAATTCAATCATCATTGACCTCTTAAAATTTTCAAACATGTGAGCATCATTACCAGTAAATATCAAATCATCAACATATAAGCAAACAATAAGCACTTTTCCTTCACTATCTTTTTTAACAAAAAGTGTGTGCTCATATGGACACTTGTGAAAACCATTCTTCAAAAAATATGCCTTAATGCAGCTATACCAAGCACGTGGTGCTTGTTTTAGTCCATAAAGGGCTTTCTTTAATTTGTACACCTTATGCTCATCTCTTTTTTTAATATAACCACGTGGTTAATCAATAAATACCTGTTCTTGCAAGTATCCATTTAAAAAGGCTGATTTTACATCCAACTGAAAGATATGCCATGAGTTTTGAGCTACCAATGCAATTATCAGTCGAATTGTGTCATGTCAAGTGATTGGAGCAAATACTTCCCTGTAACCCACACCAAACTCTTGCGTATAACCTTTTGCTACCAATCGTGCCTTGTATTTGTCAACTTCTCCATTCTGCTTTAGTTTTTTCTTGTACGCCCACCTTACTTCAATTGACTTGTGGCCACTGGGAAGCTCAGTCAACTCTCATGTATTATTTCTTTCTATTGTTGCAATTTCAGCATCCATAGCCTTGCACCATTTTGGTTCTTTGACAGCACTTTCAAAAGTTTTAGGGTCACAATCTGAAAACAAAGCAAAATGAGTGAGAGAAGGTTCAGATTGGCCAATTCCACTTACCTCAAAATCTGACATCCATGCTGGTCTTTTTCGGATGCATTTAGCATCCAATGTTACTTCAATTTATTCATCACCTTCAACTGTTGCTGGTACAATTTCAGAGGTTGAGGAAGCTTCATTTTCAAGATTATTGAGCACTTCAGTTGTTGAAATATTTTGCTGTTGGGGCTGGTCTGCTACTCTGTCATTTTCTCTATCTAAATTTGTTGGAATTTATTGTCTGATTACAGTTTGGGACCATGGCCAGGTTTGCTCTTCATCAAATACAACATCATGGCTAATGACAATTTTCTTGGAGTTAGGATTGTACAATTTATAAGCTTTGGATTGATCACTAACACCAAGAAAAATGCATTTTTCTCCTTTCGCATCCAATTTTTTTCTTTTTTCATCTGGGACATGGGCATATGCAATGCATCCAAAAATTCTAAAATGATATACAGTTGGCTTTAGTCCACTCCAAGCTTCCTCTGGTGTCATATTTTTGACTGCCAAAGTAGGATATCTGTTTAAGATATGGATGTTCCAGTTGACTGCTTCAGGCCAGAAATTTTTTGGAACGCCGCTTCTCATCAAAAGACTTTATACCATATTAAAAATAGTACAATTTTTCCTTTTGTAAACTCCATTCTACTAAGGGGTATATGCAGTTGTGAGGTGCTTCTTGATTCCATAAGTTTCACAAAAATTTTGAAATACTTATGAGTTGTATTCTCCTCCGCGATCAGTGCAAAGAATCTTTATTGAACTAGCAGTCACCTTTTCAGCAAATACTTTATAGCTCTTAAAGGCATCAAGAGCTTCAAATTTTTCCTGTAAAAAATAGACTCAAGCTTTTCAACTATAATCGTCAATGAAGGTAATTGCATATGTTTTACCTCTATTTGAACTGAGATTTATCGGACCGCAAAGATCAGAATGAACTAGCTCTAGAACTTTCTTTGCTCTCCATGATTTTCCTTTTGGAAATTGATCTCGGTGCTGCTTGCTAGTCATACATTCTTCGCAGAGTTGAGAGGGAATTACAAATAAAGGAAGACCAGTGACCATATTTTTCTGTTGCAATGCTTTTAATCCACCAAAATTTAGATGACCATAGTGAAAATGTCATAACTATCCTTCTTCCTTCAGTTTCACAAAGAAGCATAACTGACTGCTGGCAGTGTTGAGATGTAAAGGGAACATTCGATTTTTTGTCATGTTGGCTTGGGCAATCAAGCCCAATTTTTCATCAAATATTTTGCAGACTCTTTTCTTGATAGTAATTTCATATCCTTTCTCCTGCAACTGACCAACACTAAACAACTTTTGTAACAGCCATATTCATTTACAGAACTCATATCATTCATGTTCAAAATACATATGCATAAAGGTTTTATCCATCCTACACACAATCAAACATTTATTTGATGTACACATATGTATATGACACAAGGAGAGAGAGAGTTTGGATTCAGTCGACGACCTGTGGTCCATATGTCTCAATGTAAAACTGAAAGCACTAAAGTGTCTAATTCATATTCTTCATTATCTGAAAAAATTTTGCGATTTGGTGAGTCCCGACTCAGTAAATAAAAACAATAATCAAATTCTCATGACATAATCCATAATCAAATATCATCAAGATACATTGCAAGTATAACAATTAACTATGCAAGTGCAAATGCAATAGCTTTGTTTTTGTCGTGACCGAGCAAGGCAAACATTGC
>CATIWR010677865.1:0-10325 GCA_949677035.1 Omphalea diandra | reverse complement strand
GTGGATTTCTCTTCATTTTAAAGTTCTTGTGGCATTTGGATCTACAAAATCGAAAAATCTGCACAAATATTGGCAGGCAGAAACTTGAGTGGCAAAAAACACCCTCAAAGATGACAAATAAACTGAAATTTTTCCAGAATGCAATTGTTCGCATAGGTGAGAGATTATCAGTTGAAAACACCACAATTAGAAGATGAGGACTATGAAAAAGAACTCTTCTCAAACCATAATATAGTTTAAACCATAAATGACAGAAACACTAATTGTAATGATATTGGGAAAAGGGATTCAAATTCAGGCTGAACTGGATTGAATCAGTCCAAAATAGCCTTCATTGCCAAGAAATTCTTTTACACCACTATCAAAATAACTCAACAATAACAAGAAATTAACCAATCACTCATAATTGTATTTTTCATACTACAAATGGAGTGAATAATGTTCAAATTCACATTAGACTGTAGTATCAGAAAATATATGCGTTCCATAAGAATCACTTATTAAAACAAAATTGTTACAGTATCAACATCATTCAAAACCTTAATCAATTAGAGACTAAAGTCATCATCTAATCTATGCAAATAAAACTTATGAGCAACTACTGAGCCAATCTAAAAACAGATTCAGACAAAATACCAAATCGAAAAAAAAAAAAAACTTAAAAACCTAAATCAGGTCCAAAATTTTTAATTTTAGAATCATTTACTATACTGTGACTGCACCTAACTAAGAATGCAATTAATCAATCTGGCTTGATAACAAAGTAACAACCACAATATTAATTCAAATTCATCGGACCAAACCCATGTATCAACACTTAGCAAAGTTTAGGTTTTTGGTGTGCAACAACACACAAAACGACCTACAGACTGGATGTATTTACCTTAGCATCATTACGTACAAACTGGATACCATGTCCAGGGTATATAGTAGATGAGCAGAACCAGCACTTCTCCAATCTCATCTTCTCTCTGCTTTAACCAACACCAAAACGACGATGAGGAAGAACATAAAACTATTATTCATCATCAAATATTAATTTTAAAATTAATTATCCTACTTCATAACAAATAATTCATAATTGAGCAAAATTCAATTGGGTTGCAATAATAATTAATCAGGTGTTGTCTTTAGCTCTAACTTTTGTTGTATCGACTAAAAAAATGCAAAAGAAGAAGGGTAGCTTTATAAGAAATGAGAAACAAATAAGTCTCAAATAAGAAACACTATAATTTTTTTTATTGAATTAGCACTGATGAAGAAGAAAAATACACATATGGATGTGACGAAAGCGAGTCGGGATTCAGGAATTGCAAACATATATATTGCAGGAAGAAAAAAATATTGTAGGGATAGGAAACATAAATATTGCAGGGATTAAGGAACAGGAATACAAAACCAAAATTGCAATAAGAAAAAAATAGCAAGCATAAGCCTCTGTTCATGATCAAGTCCATAAATCCCAAAAACAAATAACAGCAAATATAAACACAAATCAATGAAAAAAGTCATCACAATAGAGCGAAGACAGCATCTGCAATCCATAAATTTAAAAAAACAAATCTCTTATCCGAAGAAAAGATGAACATTCGATTAAATCCAGCTTGCTTTCGTTACCAACACAAAAGCAGAAACACTGCAGAGGAAAGCTTTTGTACCAAGAGAAGAGGGAAGTAGCAATGAATGGGTGCCAATAGGATGAAGCGAGAAAGTGTGCTTGATTGGGTTTTGCCGCATAGAAAGAGAACACATAGGGCACCTGCGTAATCTAACCCTAAAAACCAACGCCGTCTCAATGTCCAATAAGTGTCCTTTGACTGAGTTTTAGTAAAACCGGTTCTTTCCGGTTTAAATTGCTTCCGGTTTGACTGAGAATTTTTCTGATTTTTCCGGTTTAATAGCGACAACTGACCAATTGTCGAAGTGGTTTTGGAATGGATCTGACCAATTTTTGATTTCATCAGTCTGACTCCATTTGGTCTAGTTTTCAAAACCATGAAGATAGCCCATATTTTGGATTTGGGCTTATGTAAAGTAATAACTGGGCTTCATCTCTAAAAAAATAAGCTCATTTTCAATGCAAACTTCTTTTGATATATAGTAAAAAATAAGCTTTGCCCCATTCATTTAGTATATATATATATCAACTAGTTGCTAACTAAAAAATTTTATAAAATAATTTAAAATTTTTTATCCTATTTTTATTTCAAATATAAGAATATCAGATAAATAATTTTTAAATTAATATTATTTAAATTATTTAATTTAAATAAATAATTATTTTTTATTTCTTTAAAATACTTTTCTTTTATTATATATATTTTATTTTTTTATATTTTGTAATTAGATTCTACAATTTTTCAATTAATTAATATAATATAAGAATAATATATGGTTATCAATTACTTATTTATTAAAATATCAATTTGACAAGTGATAAACATTTACCATAAATAATTTTTATGACGAGCTTGATAAATTAAATACTCTCATCATAAATAATTTTTAAGATCAAAATAATATTTTTTTTTTCTATCAAAAATATTTAGTTCATTTGTTATGTATTTATATTTTTCTCAACCAAAAAAATTTAGCTTATTATTTATTTAATCAATTCTATTAAAGTTTTTCATATCAATATATATCCTAAATATCCTTTTATTAATTTAAAAATTCACCTTTAATTTTCATATATATATATATATATATACATATATAATTATTATTTTTTAATTTAATATACTATTAATATCTTAACTAATAATGATTTTAGATTCATTATATATAAGATATTTTATAAATAAAAATTTTTAATCACATTTTGATAATTTTTATTTTATTTTTTATTCTTAAGTTAATTGATTGTGGATTTAGATTTTGTGTGAATTTTTCTCTTATTTTTTTTATTATTGAAGGTATTTTTAATATATTTTCAATCATTAATTATTAAAAATTTAATGACTAAATTTTTTAATTTTTAAGATTTTATTTTTATACTGCTAATTAAAATTTATCTATATTCAAATAAATAATATCAACAAAGTTTTATATATACATGTGCAAAAATATTTTAAAGTTATGTAAAGAAATATGTAAATGAAAAAGTTTCGTATGTTAATTTGTAGATGAGAGTTTATCATTGTCTCAACTTATTATATATAATAGATTTCTTCTAATTGATTTTTTTGAAATTAGAAAAATATTTATAAAATTTTTTAAAGAATATGATTTTAAAAATTTACACCTTACATATGAAATATTTTTTTATATTATATGTTAAAATTAAAACATATTTCATATATAAATTAACATTAACAATTAGTGTTATAATTAAAAAGTATCATAATTGATCTTATAATAAATATAAAATTAAATGTTTCATAGTTATTTTAACATTAGTTGTCATTAATATATTATAAGAAATCAAATTTTTAAAAAATTAGAGAAATGATGATATGTCAAATGAAGAGAGTTGGCTTCTCTATATTTTGGATATAAATATATATATATATATATATATATATATATATATATATATATATAGATGCATAATAATAACCGACCAGCCGCACCACAAAGGTAAAGAAAATGAAGAAACCCCACTTTCCATTCCATAGGTTATATTATGTGTAATAATATGCTTTTTTATAATGGTTGGTCCGGAATTAAGAAACCGTCCTTTAACTTATTACTTAAATAGCTGTGTTCTGGTCCCTGTTCTTTTTTTTTTTAAACAATTGTCCTTGTTGTTGTGGAAGAATCTCGAGACTGCCATTCTTTAATCATATTTTTTATTAGTTTAAATTAATAAATTTTAATTAATGGAAGAATATTCTTATCTTTCGGCTTGTTATTATTTTTCGTATTACTTTAATAATTTAGTTGTTTGTCTATATATTAATTATTAGTGGCGCCACCACTCAACGTTGAGATTTGACTCAAAATTAGGTGCTCCAGAAATTACTAGTTACGAAAAGTTTACAATCATATATAACATAATATTAGACCAAGGATTCTGCCAAAAAAAAAATACTAGAACGAGGATTGGTTCAAACTATATATCAAAATATTTATGTATATTAATGAATACACTACTTATTTAATATTTAACGTAATTCTTTTTTTTTTTTCATTTGCAAACACGGTTTAAATGGTGTATTGCACTCTATGAGCAGTAGGAGTTTGAAGTTCAAATCTCTCTATCCACTATTATAATGAAAACTATTAAAAGAAAATTGTGCAACTGATAATATTGTTTCGGTTGATTAAACATTATAATGTAATTTTCTTTTCACTTAAATTAAACAATTAAAATTGTGAGATTTTATATTGAAAATAATAAATGCAATAAAAACAATGCTAGTGTACGATGTAATGATAGAGTCTTTGATGAAATGTGGCCTATTGGATGATAAAGATATTGTTCTCATGAAAAAAGAAAAAGGGAAAAGGGTACATAAAATGGAAATAAGAACCCAAGACGTGAAATTTAAAAACAAGTTTTTATTTTTATTTTTTTGGGAAGAAATCTAAAACAAGTTGGTGGATGGTTATGTATGGCAGGTTCATAAATTTGTTGGATTGGCTTAGGATTTAGGATTACGTATTCCAAACAAATTTATTATTGACAATAGGGATGCAGAAATCATTCAATTTGAGCAACTTTGACTACCAAATTGAGAGAAATGATTTGAACATTTGTTCGGAGTAAGGCAGAGTGACGACCCAGCAACATGCCTGTATTGATACAACTTCCAATTCAATGTCAAGAGTCCAATTTAAAAATTTTGATATATTAATTTAGCCTACTTTTTTTTTTTTTTTGGGTTTTCCCCATAAGAAAAAAAAATAAAAAAAATAGACAAGTTGTTTCGTGCACTCATTGACTTGGCAATAGTTAAAAAGGATAAGCTACATTCCTTGAATATCCCTGTTGGTTCTTCGCATTCAAGCTCAAGAACAACTTTCAAATATCATTGTATTATTACTTCATTTTTAAATTTAAATGATTTTTAAAAAATTACAAAATCTTCCATGCTTTTATCAATACTCTAATATGTAAGCACGTTTATATAATCAAACTTTTAATTTACTGATATTAAAATCATCTTTAAAATTGTAAAACTTCAAGTTTGAGTCTCGGTTGAAATTAAATTAATAAAAAATATTATAATAAGAATAAATTAATTGAATTTTTGTGAACAAAATTCGTTATAATATTTATATTGTATAAAACATGAAAAGAAAATTTTAAATCTTAATAATATTTAATTTTCATTAAGAATTTTATTTATCAACTAGTAAATCCCTAGATGAAGAATTTAAAAATGAATTCTACATCATAACTCATGTAATCAGGTAACAAGAGTTAATCATCTAGAAATAGAAAAAAAAATCATAAATGATAATTCCTATCCTACTTTTTTTAAAAAAAAAGGTGCTCAAAATTAAAAAAAAAAAAGAAAAGAAAGAAATCCTATAATTTTCACATAAGATGTATGCATATTTAGTTATCTTTGAAGATTCTAAAGTAATAGCATCAACCTTTTCCCCTCTTTTCCTTCTTGTTTTCTCACAAGGAAAACACATATATTCTCATTAGTAATTACCCAAAAATATAAAACCAATAATAATCTTTTAGTCTCCAATCTATAAAATCTTTCTTTTCATAGAACTTGAAGTTGTCTACACAAAACCCAAATGCCATTGAGAAGTTGCCACATAAATATTATATGCACTTTACAAAAATACAAAACTACTGTCAAAGTTTGCATACTCACTCTTCAAATAATGACAAAAAGGAAAGATAAATATTCTCCACATTCTCTCTCTCTCTCTCTCCATCTTAATCAAAACCCAATACTGCTGATACAATATACTTTTTAAGGTAAACATTTAGACATCTAAATCCTTACAAATTCCAAACAAATCCAAATCTACAATTATTGACATATTGTCACCAAATAGTAAAAACAGAATTACTATATTGTCACCTTATTAGCTACACAATTCTATTAATAATATTATAAGACAATGTATAAATTTCCTAAGTTAAAGACAAGGAATAGTTTACTTTGAGATTAATTAAACTTTGTTGCCACTTTATTCTTCAAGGTTCAAATTATGGAATCAAACTACAATAACATATAGTTGTTTTTTTTTTTGTATGAATATATTTTCTTATTAATTTTTTGTTTAATATTAGAAAAAAAAATAAACATTTACATGTGTTTAATTAAAAAGAAACTAGATATTTCAAATTCATGCTAAAATAATTTTGTACAAAAAATTATAATTTTATAAATAAAATTAATATATCTATATTTATAAATTGATACTTATTGAATTTAAATAAAGCATGCAAATTACATATAATTTCTTTAGAATTAAATTAAGAGTAAAATGAATCGAGATATTTTGTCGGTTATTTGAGATTGGTACAAAAATATTTAAAGTTGATTTAATATTTATCAAGTTAAGCTTTTCATCAGTGAGTTAATTTTGAGTATGAAAATACACATTTTAAAACTCATAAATTTAATCAAATTTTACAATTTCACAATTACATATCATTCACATTAAAATTTAAAATTATAAAGAAATTATGTATAAAATAAATCGAATATAAGTTTATGATATATTTGATAGAACGTAATTGAAATATAACATAATAATGACTAAATTAAATTATTGATTACTTTAGTTTTAGTTTATATTAAGTTTGAATTTATATTATATTTATTAAAATGTAATCAAAATAAAATGTAATAATTAATATATTAAATTATTAATTCCCTTATATCAATTTATAAGCCAATTATATTATTTTCAATATAATCTTTATCACTTCAACATCAACATTATCGTTTTTATCACACTATTGCTGCAATTGTTATCTTCGACTATAATCATTATGAGTATCACAACAGTTATTGTTTTTCTATTGTCATTAGTTAGTAACTAGCACAATGAATATTGCCATTATTTTACAATCAGCACTCCAAAATAAAAAAAAATAAAAATTATGATTTTATTCATAATTTCATTTTATTTTATTAATTTTTATTTTTAAAACTAAATATTAGTATGATTGTAATACTATTTTATTTTATTCCATCATACTAATATTCTCTAAACTATTAATTTAGTTTAATTTAACTCTATCTTAAAATTTCAAAATTATATACTTCAGTCAAACTAGAATTTAATAGTATTTTAACGCAATCCAATTTGATTACATCCCAAATTCAAACTAGAAAGTCGTTCACATAATTGGAAGGGGAGGTCAGAAACCCAACGTAAGAATCTAGGATTGGAAGACATGAAAGGGAAAGGCAAATAACGCCAGAAGATAGTCAGGGGGTCTAAGATGTGATTTCACAGAAATAATAGGGATAACAAAGTAAATGTACAGAAATGATTAAGAAAACTCGCAAGTTTGTCGGTACGCGTGCAAAATGACACTGCTCGCTATCTTACCCCCCACCCCCCCCCCTTCTTCCCACTGTTTCAAGCTCGGACTTATTAGATCGCTCAATGTCTCTCTCTCTCTCTCGCCATTTTCTTTTCCTCTAGCTATAGACCGTATCAAAGAGGAGTAGTAGTAGCGATGGTTAGGGTTGGTGCACTCTCTATCCTCCTTTCTCTTGTTTTTCCCAACCCAAGAACACCTCCTTTTGCTATCTAATGTCACACCCAATTCAGCTCTCTTGTTGGAGAGAGAGCCGCCACCACCACCTCTTCTTTTCTTCATTTCTCTTTTACTAGTCTATGTTAATGAACTGGGTCTGGTTTCGATTTAATATCAAGGCCAGAAACAAGTAACTTGAGGGGGAAAAGGGAGATAAATTTGTTAAAAGTTTGGATCTTTTAGGATTGTTTTTTGTTTTCCATTGTTTTGGGTTAAAAGCAAAGTTGGTTTTTTTATTAGATTGGTGAAGAAATTAGGGGAAGCAAGATATTTTTTGTTTTATTGTTTTGACATAGAAGGGATTTGATTCGTGGCAGAAGGATACAGGTACTGTGTCTGATATAAGTGTGCAAAACCCAATTCCATTTGGCATTTACCTTCCTTTCCAATCCTTACCCTTTTCTTTTTTAAGTCTTAAAGATTTTGTATTAAGCTCAAGTCATACTTACCAGTTATCATTCTTCTTATCCTACTTCTCTCTCCTTAAAGGAACGGACTTTACTAGGACTAAAGAATCTTAAGCCATAAGCCAGAAAGGGAAGAAAATACCAAAGAAGTTAACTTGTCTTTCTGTCTCTCTCTCTCTCTCTCTGCGGCCGTTTTGTTGGTGGGTTTTAGTTTTTGTTTTTGTCCTGTGGAAAATGGCGATGGTGGCGCAGCACAGAGAGAGTAGTAGTGGAAGCATAAACAAGCACCTTGCTGATAATGGCAAGTATGTACGGTACACGGCTGAGCAAGTGGAGGCTCTTGAAAGAGTCTATTCCGAGTGCCCTAAGCCTAGCTCTTTAAGAAGACAACAGTTGATCAGAGAGTGCCCCATTTTGTCTAACATCGAGCCCAAGCAGATCAAGGTCTGGTTTCAAAATCGAAGGTAATAACAGTGATGGTCACTTGTTTGGCTTTTTTAGGCACCTGTTTTACAGAATTCCTCATGTCATCAATTTTTGTAGTGTTGGATTAATGGAATTTTTAAAGTTTTAATCTTTTTAGATAGCGAATGCATTAGTGATTGGTAATAGGATTTGATGCCAAGGTCAAAATTTTTAGCTTATTGGTTAGTTAATTTGGAATTTTCAGAGTTTTAGGTGGGGTAAAAGATTAGATCATTGCTGCACTTGGGTTCTTTTCTTTGATTTTGTTAGTTCCGCAAGCTTCTTTCTTTTTGGGTGCAAATATAATTGAGCGGAGTCATAATTTTGAGCTGGGATTTGTTGTTGTCTCTAGGTGGGATGGTAGCTATGTGAAATCATTGATTTGTATAGTTTCTGATCTAAGGTTTTTGTTATTTTGGGGAATGAGTCAAGTTCTTTCATGTTGGGTTTTTGATGAAGTCCTAGGAGGTGTTGTACTTATACCAAAGAGAAGAACAGTTTGATACTGAGCTAAATTTGTTTTGGAGGTGAATTGGGATTCTGGGAAGCTGATATCAATGGTGATTGGCTGCACAGGTGTCGGGAGAAGCAGAGAAAAGAAGCTTCAAGACTTCAGACTGTGAATAGGAAATTGACAGCAATGAATAAGTTGTTGATGGAGGAGAATGATCGCCTGCAGAAACAGGTGTCCCAGCTGGTATGTGAGAATGGCTACATGCGACAACAATTGCATGCTGTAAGTTCTTTCCATTCATGGCTTCCACTTGTTCATGCTTTTACATATTTATCAGTATTTAATCACGGATTTTAAAGGTAAAATATGCATTTGAAATGACTTCTATGACTTTATCATATTGATTCTATAACAAGTATAACATTATAAGTGGAAGTGATATATTCTCATTAGAAACCGATCTAGACGGCTAGTTCTTTAAACAAAAATTAACACATAAGATAACTATTTTGAGCATCCGCAATTTATTTATTTTGCTAAGTTATCTTAGGTTTTTATTCAAGCTGAGAATTGCATGCCTGTTGTCTGCCATGATTTTCCTCTTGTAGTCTTTCTGTGCTTGCTCATTCCGGAGTTCAGGTCTTCCAATTATAGTACAACTCTGTGCCCCTCCCTAATCTCTCTGTGTTATCACTCAGTATTCTTGAACTCCATGAATTTAGTTTTTATCTTATCTGTAATTTTTATGTCTATGCTCTATATACATGATTCTGAATTTGATATTTCTGCAGCCATCAGCAGCAACTGATGCAAGCTGTGACTCTGTAGTTACCACTCCTCAGCATTCAATGAGAGATGCCAATAACCCTGCTGGGTAATATTACTAACCCATGGCCATAATCTCATTGTATGTGTGTATATCTTAAGTTGTAACTAAGATCATTACATTTCTTGTATTATTTGGCAGACTCCTCTCTATTGCAGAGGAGACCTTGGCAGAGTTCCTTTCAAAGGCTACAGGAACTGCTGTCAATTGGGTCCAGATGCCTGGGATGAAGGTTTTTCGCTTTATTCTATGTGCTCTATTCCCTTTTTATTTCACCCTTGATCAATTTTATTTTATATGCACTTCATGATACTGATGCTTATCATAATGAATCATTTTCTATCAGCCTGGTCCGGATTCGGTTGGGATCTTTGCCATTTCACAAAGTTGCAGTGGAGTGGCAGCTCGAGCTTGCGGTCTTGTAAGCTTAGAACCTACAAAGGTATGTGTACTCATCTCTCTAAATATTTCATGATGCTTCTT
>CATIWR010677746.1:0-20133 GCA_949677035.1 Omphalea diandra | reverse complement strand
TATATATATATATATATATATATATATATATATCATTTTGTTGACTCTCAATATTAATATTGTCTAGTCTACTATGTGCATCAATCATTTTTTTTTTTTTCAATTATTCTTACATGGTCAGTCATACAAAAATATCAATATTGTTTTCTTATAATAATAACTAATTATCACCTAATTAATTGATTCATAATATAAATATACTAATTTATTTATATACTTTCGCTTTTTATATATTACATATATTTTTCTTTTTGTTACTATTAAAACTAACATTGATCAATATATACAATATAATAAAAGCTATAAATTTGGATTACATTCTCAATTTGTAACTTCTAATAGTGATTCTTTCTTAAAGTTATAATTAAACTTTATTTAGTTAATCCATCTCCAACGTAATATAAATTTTGAACTTCATCATATTCAACATATGTTATTATTATTACAATTTTATAGGTGTACATTAATTAGTAAATAAATATATTAATTTGTAGCGCAAAAATTTATCAAAATTAGATTACTAATATTACTGTTCATTTGAAAGACAATCACGAATGGATTATCTTTAATGGCTATATCTTGAATTCCTCTTTCATTTGCAGACAATCTTATATGATTTGCCACTTTTTATTATTGAAATTCTTTTGTATTTATATATTTTTAATGATTAAATTTATATCTTCTCTTGTTTATGTTATCGTCTATACAATTATTACCTCATGTAGTTACTCTTTTTTTAGAATAATTTTTAATAAGTATAATAATCCATTATAGGTGGACTAATTTAAATAATTTAACAATAATTACTAATTTTTAATTAATCTATCCTTCATCACTATAATAAATATTACTAAGTTTTTATTCATGATGTACTAAAAATTAAAGTATGTTTTATAATATTTTAAACTTATGTTAATTTTAGTCTTATTTATTTAGAAAATCATTTAGCTCATATTTTATAAATATAGAATTTTATAAATTAGTAAATTAAACATTCATGTGCAACATATATGCTATAGAAAAACTAATATATGTGTGCATATCTATATTGTTCAAATAGTTAAAACAAAATTGACTAAATCAAATAAAAAAAATTGAACAATCAAACCTTCAAAATAATGCAAACTGAATCAAATCGAATTAATTTAATTTGATTGAAATTAATTTTTTAAAATTTTATATTTTAATATAAATAGTAAATTTCATAATATATTTAAAGACATTTTTAATACAAATAATAAGCTTTCTTAATAAAATCTATGTATTTTTAATATAAATAATGAATTTTAAATTGATCTTAATCATTTTGATTTAATTTAAAATATATTGAAATAATTTTGATTTGATTTAATATACATTGGGTTTTATTGAACTAATTGATAAAAATATAAAATTGAACCAAACTCACCGAATTTATTTTAAAAAAATTGAAATGAACCTATATAAAATTGTACCAAAAAATTAAACTAATTTGGTTGATTGATTTTTTTTTTTTTGTTGAAATTGAAAATTTAACACCTCTATGTATGTGTTTTTTGAAAAAATTAATCACTTATTTTTTTATTTAAATATAGATGAAAAATATAGATATTTTAAAACTTTTTATAAAAAATAAAAAAATTATTTCTTTTTCATAAAATATATTCAAGTTCCACTAACTTGAATAATTATATTCCAATTCAAGACGGATCATATAATATCTTAGTATTATTTTTCTGTTATCAAGTCGAGTACGAATTTTTTATACCTAATCTATATCCGACCTATATGAATTTATCAAAACCCAACTTTATTCGGCTTGTGACTATCCCTAAACATGAAGATCATTAAATTTACTTCATAAAATTATATTAACACATGATGAATAATATGAAACTTATTTTATTTAAATTTAAATATTATATTAATATGCATTAAAGTTATTTTATATTTATCTATATATTAAAATCTATAGGCTCTCAATTATATGTAAAGATATTTTATTTTTGTTTTATATTACAACAAATATTACTGATATGAGTAAATATAAATTATTATATGAGGGCCAATATATATTCTTTTTTGTGGGCAAATAATATCATTATGAACATTATATTTGTGATTTATATGTATAAAAAAATAGGAGTCATGTAACACATTTAACTCACTACCCCATACAATTTATGTATTATTGATCGTCCTATTTCTCCTTCCATTCTTGTTGACATCTCATTTATTATAATATTCTAACTACTATTAAGAACTTAAATGTGGTACTATAATTTTTTGCATAAGTGCATTGATGCACCAAAAAAATCCACACACATACACACACATACACATATATATACGTATATATATGTATGTTTTTTTGGCATTAGATAAAAGGTCATGCTCTCTTTTAAATGCCATATTTCTTAACAAAACTAAAGCACATTCCCAACTGTGCAATGTTAATGTGCACTATAGTACTTGTAAAAGGAGCAGCTCTAAGAAATGAAGATAAGGATGACCTTGAGGCTGATATAGATGAAGTTGCAAGGGTTAGAACGGAAGTTTATAAGAAAATAGGTAGGACGACTCCTCCATAGTAGCCTTCTTCTTTAGCTCCTCCTCTTTCTTCTTCTAGCAATAGGATTTCAAGAATAGATTCGACATTAACTAAGATTGCTAATCTAAACCCTCACCATAACTAATGCTAAATAGGTTGCATTTAAGAGAAAGATAGAGAGGACATCGAACAACATGCAATCCATGGAACAAATTTTGGATGTGATCATGGAACATCTAAAGATTCCAATGGGTGAAATAGAAGAAGATGAGGACCTAGAAAATAGAACACAATATAAAGTGGTTAAAAGGGACAAGAAGAAGGACAAGGGACAAGAAGAAGATTAAGAATCTAAAGCTATCACCCTTCAACATTAGAGCAGGGCAAGAATAATGTTTTATAAATAATTAGAGAAGACAAAGAGCATTAAGTTCTTCACAGTTTTGGTAGCTTGAATCCATTTGGCCTACTTCTAACCAATCCTAACCAAACCCCTACCTCCAAACCTTTCTAGCCATCCTCTTGGTGTTCTATTTTAAGTTTTCTTTCCATTTGCTTTTAAAAACTACATGATGGATAGTTGAACTACATATATTTTAAAAATATTTTTCTCATGAAATTATTTGCCTTATCGATATACTGAAGTGCTTAGCTCTTCTACTCTCTCTCTTATCTTAATTCCTTTAATGATGGCAAAATTAGGAGAAAATATTTATAAGGTTTGTTAAATGTTTTTTATTTATTTTTGGTCATTGTTTTTGGTTTTGGGTTGGTTATAATTTCTTAAAACTAGACTGTCATAGGTTCTATATATTGCTAGCATTAATGAATTAATATTAACTTTGATATAGTAATTATCTAACATAACCTAAGAAGGAACAACGTTATTTTAACTAGCTTGAAGAATTAATTCAACGCATAAAATTGAATTAATCAATTATTTTTCAAATACTTTGCTTTATCTCAATAAATCGATTATTTATCATTATCAACAAGGAAAGAATATTAAACAATAGTGTTTCTATTCTTGTTTGATAATCACAAACAATGGTTAAGATTACGAACTTTTGTGCAAGTATTTTATGTGTAAATATAGTACCTCAATTTTATTCTAAATCATGAACCATTACTTTCAAGACCTGAAAAAGCTCAGAAACGAATAGTGGAATCCTTATCATTATCGTTTTTATAAGCCTATAAAAGGCCAAGGTAGTTAGAAGCTTGAACTTAGAATTTAATGACTTTGCCAATAAATAACTGTTGAAAGTCTCTTAACGATTTTCGATGCTAATAGAAAAATATATTTATGGCTTGTTGAAAAGTTCTCAGGAAGTATCCTAACTTGGCTATGTAATTTTGAAGTAAACTCAAAGGCCATGGAAATTTTTAACAGTCGTGGAATGGTCCAAACAACTACAATGATAAGAATAATGCCTATTGAGCTAGCCTGACGATGAAGGCAATTCAATGCTTGTGGAAAACTCTAGCACCCATTGAAAACTCAGAAACCAGGAAAAGTAGATAATGACCCATTGAGAAAATGTTGTAGAACTACCTGTGGAGTCTGTAATTTTGATCAATGATTAATGCCTATTAAAGGAAAGCAGTAATAATAATGACCATCCATAACCTTATGGAAAAGCATGAAGAGGCATTAGCGATTCAATAATAATTGAAATGACAACTAAGGAAAGGTCTAATGCCCATATGAAGGCCATGTAGAACTATTAAAGATTCAACATTATGTACAATTAGTAAAGATTCAAAGCCTATGGTCAGACTTTCAACACCCGTTAAAAGATTATAACAACTATATTGATAGTTTTTTGCCAAATCAAGTATAATGAGTGTATTGGCTAGTTTTCTTGGAGCAAACTTATATAAAGGCATCTCATTTGACTCAGAGAAGTATGGACTGCAGTTGAGATCAAAGAGTTTCAAGTAAAACAAGAGCCAAGAGCTAAAAGCTAAGAACAAAGCAAGACCAACTTGAAAGCATATCTTCTTTCTACTTAATCCTTTAAATGCTTTATTTGCAAGTTCAAGCATCGTATAGAAATCCTTGCACAGGGTAGCTTGAGTGTGCTTGGAAGAGTGATCATTCCCTGAGCACTATTGTAATTTCATAAATGAGGATAACTACCTATGATTAGGTAGATATTTCATACTGAATGTGTTAAATGCTTAAGATAGTGTTTACAAACTTATAAGGTTTGAGATAATATTCAAAAACTATCTTTTCTAAGCATGAATAATATTTGTAAATTCACTTATAAGGTTTAAATTAGCACTTGTAAGCAATTTGTGATAGTGAAACACTCTAGTAGAAATACTAGGGGAAAGGACATAGGCAAGAATTTTTTTTAATCATTATAAGTTGTTAATTATTCCTTCTCTTCCTCTTCAACTTCTTTGTGGATTGTCTTTTTCATGTTTTTAATTCTGCAAAATTTATCACAACCTTATTCACCCTCTCTCTATAGCTCTTTGGGACAATAATCATAATTTCATATAATAATTAGTAAAAAATTGATTCAATATCAAAATAAAGATATTCATAAAATTAATGAATTAAAGAAATTACAGTCATATTCAGCACACATGCTTTAAAAATAAATAATTTATATGATTTATAATTAACAAACAATGATTTTAACATGATTTTTTTTTTTTGTTGATTTTGTTATTGGTTTTCTTAATTACGGAAACAATTATGTTGTTCAAGATTGTTCTATTTTGTAACTTCTAATCAATAACCTTAAAATTTGTGTGTGTGTATATATATATAATAGGATTGACTTTATTAATTTGAAATAGAGGTGATAATCTCTAACCTAATCCAAAAACTCATCTCGAACCTGACCCTGACTTGAGGCAAACCTAAAATGATCTGACAATTTTTGGATTGGATAGGGTCAAATAAAGGTCAAAACTAACTCGAATTGGTCAACCTGTGGTCCAATCCAATTGACATGTTAATAATATAAAATGAAAAATTATATTACTAAATAAATAAAAGGTAGAATAATTAAAATAAAATGAGAAATTTATTTCAAAAAAAAATATTTAGATTATTTGATTAAATTTAAATTTAACTTTGATATTTTTATTTAAAATATAATAAAATTTTTATATTTTAACGAATGTATTAATTTTATCATGCTTTTTTATGTGCCTAAATTACAATTTATTATTTATTATGATAATTTATTATTAATTGTGATTAAATTGAATAAAAAATAAAAATGTAATTTTAATTAAACTCCATATGGTCTATTTTTTAAATATTTTTTAGAAATTTTTTATTTGGATAGTTTAAAATTTTATTATTTAAAATATAAAATTAATTTTTTTAAGAAAATTGAAAGAAATTTTTTAAAAAACAATTAGTGATTGAGAGATTTTATGAATTATAAATTTAAATTTTAAATTTAAGTATAAAATTAAAATTCATCATATAGAAGTATATAATAAATTTAATTAAATAAAAATAAGATTAAATAGAATAAAAATAAAAGTAGTATATTAATTAAGTCATAAAATTGATTTAGGTTTAATTGAACTAATTAAAAAAATATAAGAGCCGACTGAATTTAAATATATTTTACTAAATTCTATTTTTGACTTGAGATATAATTAAAATCAATTTGTCAAATTATAATGTAATTAACTCAATTAAAAATTTTAGATATAATTTAAAATCACATAAAAGTTTTAATTTGACAGTAATTAAGCTAAATTTTTACCATTGTTTTTTAAAATAATTTAATAAGTAAAGGAAATTTATCACAGATTTACTTATTTTTTTATATTAATTGTAATAAATTTATTTTTATGTCGAGATAAAATCACATATTAAAACAAATCTAATTTTATCACACAAAATTTTTTTATAATGAATGATTTTCTATCATTGAAACTATATGTTTGTTTGTAAATTAATTTAAATTATGATATATGTCTTGAATATACTTTTATGTGAACTTAAATGAATTATTTTCATTATATATAGTCATTTGTTTAAAAAAAAAATTTTATTTAATTTATTAAGCATTTAAATAAAAACAAAAACTTTTAACCAAGTTTCGTTTTATATAAAATCTATCTTACCGGAAATAATTTTTTAAGAGAAAATTATTATTTCTTTTAACAAATTACGAGAAAATATTATATAAACGATTAAAAAAATTCAAATAAACATTTTAAAATTAAATAACAATTAATCTGATTCGATCTAAAATATCAATTTTAAGAATAAATCTAAACTCGACCATAAAATACATCGGCCCAATCCGCCACCTCTAGTTTGAAATAATAGAAGAATTTTTGTCTTTAACTCCGAAAGAATTTTTTCCTTAACTCCGGATATAGAAAGTAAATTATTTACATGTATTAATGATAAAATTCATATCAAATAACGATGCATGTGCAACGCTAGCGTGTGTATATATGGATTACCCAAAAGTGGCTTCTCTTTGGTTCTTGTTTTCTTTGGGAAGTAGAAAGTAAAATCCAGATGATGAAGTTCGTAGAATGGTCATGGGAGACAAAGCAGCAATAAAAAGTGTACAAAAGAATAGTAAGAATAATATATTTTTTTTTTTACTTTTGTCTCAATCTATATGATTTGTGCAAATTAGACTCTGATTATCATATACGGCATTGCAAGAAGTACTGGAATAGGGGAAATGAGAAAATAGACTCAGAGAAAAGAGTAATTTCAGAATTAATTTTTTTATATATATATTTGACTCGTGTTTTACTTTTTGACCAATGAAATAAATTCAAGTCGCTGAGTTATTGGAAATTACTGCGCCGTATAATGCCAGTTGGAGTTGGAAGGACTTTGTAAAGCTTTGACAGGAAGTTAAGAATTCCTTTGTTTATGGACTAATGGAGATAGAATTATTGACAGATTTCCCAGAATCAGCATTGAGGAAACTGATGGTTTGATCCATCAGATGATGCATCTCTACAAGCATGGACTTTCGTTAAAGAGCACTTCAAGATTCAAATTGATACATGGATTGTATTGATGGGAAGTAATAATGGTGTTTTACTGTTACTTCAGCTTGGAAAATTATGATACCTGCCAAAGATAAGGTGTCTTGGTGCAGATGGACTTGCGTTCCTCAGCATATACGTCACCAGAACTTTATAGTTTGGTGAGCTTTAAAATCTAAAATACAAACTAAAAGCATATTATAAACGGCATGTATATTCTGATGATAAACATGTGCTTTCCCAGAATTCTGAAGATATTAATCATTTGTTTTTCAGATGTGAGTTGTTTTAACTGAATTTAGGACGTGTTAAAAGCTTGCAGTATAAATAGAGCTGGAATCCCTTGGAAGAGTTATTTCACCAGAAACACCAGACATGAAAAACCTATTGAACAAAATTAGAAGATTAGCTTTTACGGCTAAGTGTAATTTGTTTGGCAAGAAAGTAAAAAGCAGGAGCGAATTTTTCAAAATCATACTGTAAATAGTTAAGAGTTGTATATAGCATTAAAGCAACAGTTAGTATGAGATTGGATCTGCACACCAGACACCGTGATAGAGAGACACGGGTATAACTGATAAGTGATATTTGTAATTGTGGGAGTTAAATGTTCTATTGTTGGATGTTGCTGTTGATTAATATGATTTATTTTGGCTCCGACCACAAATAATTATGCATACATATGCACCCAAAAAAAGAGACTCATTTTACAGGGCTGTTTGCACATTTTAATTTAATTTTAGAGGTAAAAATCCTAACTACTGCGTTTTGTTAAAACTCCGGAAGTATGTAGCAATTTACCCTATACGTAATATTCCTTCTGTAGAAGTGAATAGTTCTTTAAGCGAATATTTAAAACAAATAATATGTACCATAAGCTATTTGTCTCCATTTTGTAGGGTACTCACTAGACCAAATAAAGGCAAGTTGCACTATTAATTTGCGAGTTCAATAATATCCTTCTGTTTTGAAGGGTATGGAATGAAGCGGTTCCAACAACCCGATCAGATTGGACGACAATACTGAATTTTCTCGTCAGGAAATGTCAGGAAACTGCAACAGGCAACAGTAATAATGAACCTGAAATCATTTTGCATTTACAAATGAGATGTGCTGTAACAAGACCAACATTTGGCATACAAGCGTGCAATTGCAAATAAAAACACCAGAAAAAATAAATTGTAACAAAATCTGTTTTCCATTTTTTTTCCCCACTTGACATTTTCAAGTATATGGACTCATCTCAAGATGTAGTTTTTATAAAAGAGAGATTACACAGGATTGCCTATTATGTATCAACAAAAAGAAATCACGACTTTTTTTTTTTCCCTTGAACAGTCATACCTCCTTTCCTCTACACCCAAAAAATTATCAACTACATAAATGAAAGACGTTCACCTGATTGGTAATAACCAATCAAATGAAGAGACAAACCTACAAATGAGTCGGAATCAATCTCCTGGTGGCCACCAGTGAACGAACCAAAAAGTCCAACAAAATCTTTCATTTATTTATCTTCTGAATCTGCATTTGCACTAAAGATTAGTAACTAAAGCCTGAAATAATAAAGGTGCAAGTCAAGCAATAAAGAAAATGTCAATAAAACAAATAATTCTGCCCTTGATCATAAATTGCCAGTAATGATACCATTATCTGAATCCTAAAAAACCGTCCTATCAATATACCCATTTAGTCCCAGTAAAACGAAAATAATTAACCTCCCTAAGCTCAGCATAGAAAAATTACAATAATAACAATAATAGTTAATAATAACAAAAACAACTACAATAAATAACCTGATTGCAGACGCTAAAGCATCCACAAAGATTTCAGTCTCCATACAATTTGAAAATTCGATGTGCGAATAAAAAATACATTGTAGAAGCCTCTCTTTAGAATTCCAAATAATTAATAATTCTCTCAACTATATTGAATTTATGGAAAAATAGAAATGTAGAGCAAACCCAAGACTCTGCTTTAGAGCCGATCTCTTTAAAGGAGCCAAATTTATTTAATTGATGTTGTGTTTCCTCAAATTGACTTAAAGAAATTGATCTTCAAGATCTATTTATTTCAGAACATCCTGAGGGAAAACATCTATTGATCCAAGGCTAAAACACCTGAATCAGAAGTTTAAAGAAGGTTGAACTAGTATCAACCTAGCAACATCAGCATGTTTTAGTAAACTAGTTTCTACTCCACGTGCATTGCACGTAACTAAAATAATTATTAGATATGTGAATAAGTTAATTTTTTTAATTTTATATTCATGTAAATAAATAGAATAAATTACGTAAAGTTATAAACAATTAAAAATTTTTTAGAATACATATAAAATAAACTATTTAATAAATATAATTTTAGAATAATAAGTAAATGGACAAACAAATTTAAGATAAAATGATGAGAAAAATCAAACTTAAATATCAAACAAGAGTTTTACAAGATTAACAAAAAAATTAAATAAAATAATATTAAGAAATAAAGATCTTTTTATCATGCATCATCAATTTAAATATTCGTTGCAATAATTAAAATGTCAAAATAATATTAAGATGATATTTCTATTTATAAATATATTTTAAAAAATTAATAAATAATAAAATTTTAACTCCATGAGAAATTCTTTTTTATAAACCATATTTTTACTATAAATTTCTTGTGCTTTTATTATTTTCTAAATGAAGGATACTATTAGAATTTAAACTAATAGTTATACAAGTTAAAAAATTTACTATTGTAGATTATAAATTATAATTATCTATAATAAAATAAATTATCTTTATAAAATGAAGCTTTGCAATTTGATAAAATTATAATTTGATGGTTCTCAATCTCTTATTTAATTAGTATTCCTTCATTTTCCGCTAAATCTCCCTATAAAATTACTTGTATTCTTTGGAATATGTATTTATAAAATATTTAATAAAAATTTAAGTAAAAATATTATTCATACTTGGTATTGACTACTATAATTTCTCTTTTCCTAAATAATTGAAGTTTTGACATGAAAAACAACATTAAAGACATCTAAAAAATATATAAAATATAATAATTCATTTTATGTAAGAAATAGGATAAAATAAAAGATGCATAAAAATTTAATACCTAAAAATTGTGAACCTTCTACTTTGTTCTCAATTTCATTAAAAAGGATGAAGTTATAAGATATGACTCTTTTATAAACTGTCACAACAACAATTATGAAAAAGTCAAACATAACTTTATTTTTTATTCAATTAATAAATATTGTATTAATTCTTTTTACCACACTATTAGAAATGGTGTAAATTTTTTTCTCAAAAAAATTCTTAAATATTCAACTGCATGATTGATACTACTGCCTATATTTTTATTCTGTTAAAAAATAAAATATTTTAATATACAAAATCAATGAATAAAATCTATAAAAAAATTAGAATATAAAAAAAATATAAATCTCACTATCAATTAATAAAATTTTTCACAGTTGTTCATTTCCTATACGATAAGAATAATTTTCTATTTATCCCTTTTGAAGTACCAAAATTTTGATATTTCATTCTTTTTATGCAAATATTAGCTTGTTGATCTCAATAAATTGAGGTGATTCTTTTTTAGTAGACATTATATTATTATTCTTTTCTAAAAACAATACCAAAAATAGGAGATAAAATTTTATTTAATAATTATAAATTGTGTACTTGTACATTATTTATATATATATATATATATATATATATATATATATATATATATATATATATATATATATGAAAACAATATATGAAAGATAAAGAAAAGAAAAAAATATATTTATAGATGAATATAATAATTTTTAAATTTAAGTGATAAAGGATTATATTAATCAATTAATCAATTATTTTTTTATTTAGTTTAAAAATTTCAAAAATTCAAATTATATTTATCTTAATTTTTTAAATATTTGAAAAATAAAACAATACTAACTTAAAGATATAAACATTTTTATCCATTATTTCAGTTATTTTAAATAATCACAAATTTCAAAGAGTGAACTACTAATTAGTTTTATAAAAAATATTGTCCATCCAATTAAAATTTATAACTTAATATTATTCTCGTCAATTTAAAAAGGTTTTATACTTTTTATGTCCAAAAAAATTTTCCCTAGTTAACCACTTTTATATATAGTATAGATATGCATAAAGTTTTTAGTATAAAGATATCGAATAAAGTAATAAAATAAGAAAACAAAAACTTCTAATAGCCTATATGTTAATTATTCATCTTAACTGATTCTTTAGTGAAAAAAGAACAGCTATACTTCATTATCTCTAATCCCTCTGCTGAGAGTGATTCAAATTAAAAGATGCGTAACAATTACAAAAAAGTGAACAAAAAAGCTTCGTGTAAAATATCAACATTGTAATGATAGTATTTGACAAACAAGAAGGCTTGTGGCATGGTGATAGGTATTTCAGCATCAACGATTACCATCTCTTTTAGTCAATGCATCTATTTGAAATTTTGATTTCTCAAAAGTGAGATAGAAGAAATTTCTAGAATGCCATGCCAGCAAAATCAAGACCAAAATGTTCAACTGTGCCTGGTTTGGCTGGCCATGGTTTAACAGAGAGGTTGCCTAGTATTGACACCACTAACACATTTAATGGGTTACCTGGACTGTTATACACGCACATTCTTAGGTAATCCAGTTCAACCACCTAGGTTCATTTTCTCAGAAATATTGAAAACTCAACAAATCACATTTTCTTAAGAAATAATTTAACAATCAGAGTGCAGTACATTCCATTACTTTTTAATGAACAACAAATATAACTTTTAGCAATATCATGAGGACATCAGAAAGAAGGATAAATTCCCAATATCATGACATGAAGTTAAATATACAACTAAAGCAATAGAAGGCTTACCAGATCTTATATCTTCTCCTACTCTTCCTCTATTTCTCAGCTGTCTCATTATCATTGAGCATATCAGAACCCACCAGTAGATGTGAAACACGAGTAACATCAGTAGCATCGTATTGAAAACATAGTACAGCGAAGCAGCGTAAGCCTTCGATAATCCAAGAAGTCCACAACATCATAGCTTGAAAATGCCAGTAACAAGAACACATGAGCAAAAGGAGCCCATTATAAAAATGTAGTGAAATTAAATCATTTACAATGAGGACAAACCTTGAAGTCTTGATTACCCAAAAGGGAAAGAATATTAGTCGTAATAAGAACCATGAGATGGCAAATAATCCAAAGAAAATGCTTGCTCCAAGCACCTTCCCAGAATATTTAAAAACTTTTGCAGCTTCCATGAATACATCACATGCATCATGCAAAGCAAGTATAATCGATCCTATCTGGAAAAATCTGAAATGAAAATTTTTGTAAGTTCTTACTGGATGTGGCCAAATCAAATTCAACTGCATTTCACTTGCTGTTAGCAGCAATTATTATGCAGAAACCACCAAAGGGACAGTGGTACAGAACTCCCAAACGCCAGGTTGTTCTCACATAAGAGGTTACATGTTTTGTCATCTCAATCTAAATGAATCTCCATTCAACGGTATCAAGATTCATAAGTCATGCATCTGTGGAAAAATAACAAGCATGCAACTTCTCCAAAAATGATGTATTTCTCATCCTGGCTGCTAATGTTAGTCCTTAGATGAGTGGAAAATTATTCTCCTTCAAACAAGTACTTAAATCTACATGTAAAGCAGGAAAGAACCCACCTATCTCAAGGAAGAATACATATGTTATAAATGGAACATATCAATCCAAAAACAGAGAATGGATCTGACTTTGTTTTGTTTAACTCAAATATATGATTTTGAGGAATAACTTATGCTAATTGGGCTTCTCTATGATTATTAACTATTAAAATATGGATCTGGAGAATGGATTTCAGATTTTGCAAAATTTTCAAAGATTTTCCAGAGTCAAAAATGTCAGGAGTTTCACATTCATATTCAAATATTATTATTTTGCCATGGGTAATTTAAGCTGAAATAATAAGGATGAGTGGAAAAGCAAAAATATTTCTTTTTGCTGGAATAATTTGTACCCATTTGTTTTAGACCTGATTGGAACAAAACAACTATTTTATAATTTTGGCTCTCTTAGCAAAGAGGGTTTTGAAGGGGGTGAAAATTACCAATGTGCTTGCAAATACTTTGCTTACAACCCATAATTTAATAAGTAAAGTTAATAATTGTAGCAGAGGCTTTACCTACACCACTGAGATGTTTCCTAGACGCAATATGTTGCATTGAAGCCCAAGTGTAATAAACAACCATGTAGGGCTAGGGATGAGCATGGAAAACGGAGATTCCTGAATTGGACCAAGGAACTGAACTGGTTTGGTAGTAGAACCAAAAAATCCGATTTTTTAAAAAATTCTCCAAACCGAACCAGACCGAAGAAAAGGTAAACGGACAGTTCTGAATATTTTGTGATATACGAACCAAGAATTGGACTGAACCGTCCCATACTGGAACCAAACTATAGAACCCATATCCAAACTCCGTGTGTGTGCGCTCGTGCATGTGTATATAAATATATTAGTTTTACCAATTACCTCTCTCAATTAATATATATTACTAATAATTATACTATTTATTAATTAGTAATTAGTAATAAATATTAAAAAAATTAGTTTAACATTTAATGTATAATTTATTAGTTGTAATTTATTAAATTATCACTTATTTATTTTAGTCTTAAATGATTAAAAGCGAAAAAAGTAAAATTTATTTATTTTGGTTTATAAAAATATAAAGTTTAATTTTTAATAAATTGAAATAACAAAATACCAGAACCATTCTGAAATAACCGAAGAACTGAACTGAACCATCCCGAATTTATAAGGAACCAAATTGAAAATTCGGGACAGTACTGGTTCTCCATTTTTAAAATTCCCGAAATTTCAATACGGTCCCGGAGATTTCCAAATCCCCGAATTGGATCAAACCATACTCATCCCTATGTAGGACATCCCCCAAAAGCAAAACACTATGTCTAAGGAACAGTGGGAATAAGTTATCAATGATAGGTTAAAGTGGGATGGATGCAATGGAAGAGTACAAGAGAAGTCTTTTGAAATCTTAAATGATAAATCCCAAATAAATTTCAAACAATTTACTGGCTATGAGTCACCAGAAACAAAATATCCATAAAGTTAAGTGCGACTCAACGACAGATGAGAATGCTAAAATCGATGAATGAAAATACAAGGAACAACAGATAAGTGATCAGTGCATTTGTAGGAAGGTCAAAAGTAGCACCTATTGAAGACAAATTATGAGGAAGTTGATTGAGATGGTTCAGGCATGTTCACTGTAATCCAGCAAATGTAAAGGTTGAATATATCAGGCAACAAGTGAGGAAAATAACGGTGAATATACCAGTAAAATATATCCAGACCATATCAGTAAATATGTGCTTTAATGGCTATTAATGGAAGGTTGAATAAACCAGTAAATATAATCAGAATCACACGGAGTGCAATACAAAAGAAAAATTTTGCAGAACTAAACCTTTCAATAGATCCCTAAATAGAATAAGAAAATGAATCCGAAAAAGAAAACCCAACAAATAAAAGTTAAGCAGAATTGAATTATTTATGCAGATGATATTGATATTGCAGATTTCATTGATTTCCCCTTGGATCAATTAAATTCTCACTTTATAGTACATGAGTTGCACCCCCTTGGCACTATTTAGTGTTTTTTAGGGTGCATTTGGTACCATTTTAAGTTTGTATTTTTTGTTCCTAAAAAATGTGAAATTTGTTTTTACTTTATAGTTATTGGTTTCTAACAAACCAAATTTTATTTATTCCTCTCATCTCTTTTGATCCTCACATCAAATAGTGAAGATCACACTTTTCTTTCTTTCTCAATTAACAAAGTCTAGTTGTTTGACCAATTCATGGCCATTTCTTTCCACCACTTCTTTCATTTATTTAAAACCATCATACAACCAAAATATCGTCATCATTCAAAACTACTAGTCAACTCAATCTCAACAAATTAATCATCCATCATGATCAATAAATATAGACATGTATATCGTTAATGGTCCTCCAAATCCAAAGATAGCAAAGAGAATTAGAATTTTAATTGAATTTCCTAATCTATATGAAAGAAAGATGAAATTTCCTATTTAATGGTGGTTCATTTTTTATAGATGAATTGAAGGAGATGACATCCACAGGGGGCAATCTGATTATCAATTAAGGTGAGATTCATTATTGATTTCAACGGCACGTGAGAAAGAGTGAGTGGCAATGTTTAGGTTAAAATTCAGAAGGCTTTGATTGACAAGAAGGGAAGAATAAGATGAGTAGATAGAAAACAAGGTAAGAAAAACATCTTTTCATGGCTTTCAGTTTAGGCGTTTTTGTATTTTAAATACTTATGAAAAAGTCGGAGAAAACAAAAACCAAACAATTTAGCCAAATATTTTTGTGTTTCTTTTTTTAAAAAAAAATGGAAAACAAGCAACAGCAACCATAACAAACAGGCCCTTAGTTTTTAATTCAAATTTTAAGAAAAAAAACAGATTGCAGTCTTTATATCACCAATCAGTTGTGTTACCACTGAATTCTCTCGTCAATGAGCTGTAATTAGAAAGTGATTAAAATGCGTGCATAAATTTTGTTATCCATTGGATTTTTTTAATGAATAAAAAAGACTAAAAAAAAGATATATTAAACAACTTTAGAGAGTCAGAGACACACCTAGTACATGTGTGATCCAACAGATGTGAAACAACTATGATGCTTAAAGAAAATGAACATGTTCATCTGACTCACAGACCAAAGTCTGATGGTTAGGGTTGATTCTATGGAAGTAGTACCTTGCAGTGTAAGAGTACCCAATCAGAATAACCATGATGACATGATGAGACATCATTACAGCAAAGTCTTTCCTTCTAGTTTCCCATGTAAGGAGAGCAGCAATACTAGATATAGAACCCGCATTGGCACATGTAAAAGAGCTTTAGGGAAAGTCTGAAATGCAAAATGATCGAGGTCAGAAAATCTCACCCTGAATGTGGCCTTCTTATTTTGACAAGAGCTTCATATGTGATTTCAAGTGTCAAAGAAGAGCATACTTGATAACTCGTTAAAACTAACGCATTTCTGTCATTTACTCTATAAGCAGCACCTCTACTAGTTGCACGTCTTAATATAGAAATGACTCGCTTTAGTTCTTGATCTGGCCAGGCTCTGAAGTACTCTCTTGTATCTCTGAACCACAGTTCATTATAGACAATTTTTAGAATACATACTTCAACCGCAGCATAGTATGTTAGTTTCCACATAGACTCTGAGCATTTTGTGATTGGTGCCTATGTAGCTTCATCAATCCTCAGTGGGACAGCTTTCTTCCACAACAACCAAAAGGCCAGCTTCTTAAAAAAATGTGCAGAATTCATAAGAGCAAGAGGAACAATAAGTGTTTGAATACACACATATATATATAGAGGGAAAAAAAATAACAAAGAATGAAAAGGAAAAGAATTTTTTGATAGAACAAGAATATGATCTTGAATTAGCAGAAAATATATCAGTATATCATTATGTAGAGTTATTGAAGAAAAAAAATTTTTGCACTGTGTTGGCTAAGTTGAAACATAAGTACTAGGTTTCCATTAATGTACATTACACTATGTATGTACAACAAAATATGCTTACAGTTAATTTGCCCAGATTCAAAACATACAGCTTACCAGCCCAGAAATCTATGGTATTGAACAAAATGTTAGCCACCCCTCAATAACAGCTAAGGCATTAGCAAATAAGAAAATAGATCTGTTGCAGACCCCTTATTCAATTAGAAAACATTGAGACAGTCTGAAATGTATATTTCAACATCTTTCTATCAAGTTTATAAAGGGAATAAAGAAAAATATAGGGACTACCAAATTACGAAGCCTAGTGTGACAAAGGGGAATCTCAAAACCAAAATCCAACAGATTCACATTTTGACAAGTCAGCGACCTTTAAACAAGTATATATATGGTGTATGGTACACCACAACAACTCTGTGAATACAGCAAGTCTATGGATCAATTTAACATGAATTTCCAGTGAAACCGCTGTCTTCTCCAAACTCTCACATAACTAATTGCTAGACAAAGTTACTTTCAGAATCACAAGAACCTACCCTGTACTAACAATATTGAAGTGAAAACTAATCTGAATTGAAACTAGTTGAGCTCTAATAAGAACTAATCTGAATTGAAACTAGTTGAGCTCTAACAACAAAAATAATGATAAAATATCATAACTCCTTTGGCACCAAGCAAAGACTTTGTCATGTTAACATTTTTAATCAGATGCTTTTAAGGGTTTTTGTTTAGAAGAAGTTCCTTTGATTATCTGGACGCAGCAACTAGTTATAATTATGTAACTACAATTGTAGCCTCCATGCCAACTTCTACTGCATATAAATGACTAATTCCTAAATAGCTATCACAAATCCACTGTAATCATTGTGGCTTAATAGATATCATAAATTCTATACATCCAAAGTGTTACACAGCTATTCCTATATCCAAGAGCCTTCAGAATCACAAAATACGATCGTATCTTTAGTTTTATTTTCTGAGACGATTACCAGATGCTGGGCATACATAGTAGATCTATGAACTCCAGAGAATATTAATTTTTTTATTGGTTAATTTATTCTCATTTATCATCCACAAGTTTCCTAGGACAAACACACCATCTCTTTAGAACTGCATATCAGTGGTATAAGTTGCAAAACTCCAAGCACATCAAATCTATTTTTTAGGAAGTGAAAAGGGGCAAATGCTCCACAAACATTTGAAAGAAGAAACATTTTATTCAATTGTAACAGGCAACATTCCCTCAGCCTTCATAATGAACAAAACTACATAGCTTTTTTTATGTTTAAAATGATGAGAGACCAGCTTTCACAAAACTTATAATAAAAAAACCAGTTAAAATGATTATCAAATGTGATCCAAATCGTTACTAACACAGCATTTGTGAAGAAGGAAATAGTTCCAATTCACATAAATGGAACCCTAAGAACAAAACAGAAGAGAGATAACTCTTTGTCCTAAACAAGAAGAGTCCATCCGTTTAACACCATTTAATTCTGATCCCTTTGACCTCCATCTCTGGTTCTTTGTTGCTACTCTGAGTAGCTCTAAACTATTATATATTTATAATTACTTGATGCACCAAGAAATACACCGAACTCTTCAGCTTCTATGCTTGGAGAGGCCAATTCTTGTTTATGTGGAGCCAAAGGTACACAGACAGCTTTGGAATGTATCATGGACGAATGTTGGACAGGCCAACATCCAAAATAAAGACACGATAAATTGTCTCATTTTTATTCTTTTCTAGGGGGGTGAGAAGTGACTACAAAACTGACCAAGCAAACTCCGCCCACCTCCCAAAGGAAAAATGTTTTTGCTTTTGGTTATTTTAGATGAAATCAGAAAATTTTGGATGGGCAAATAAACCTATAAATAATCCACAGATCAACACCAAAAACAATTACCATAGTTTGACTGAGCTAAGCATTTGTATTATACTTCTAATTGTACAAAATGTTCAACGGTAACATTCATATAAGAGCAAAGAGCTTGCATAATCTGGCCTAGTTGACTGTATAGTTGCTAAGGCCCAGAAGTTTTATGGCATTGCACTAGTGTTGGTACGGTTGAGAGATAAAATTATTGCCACAAAGTAAGTGAAAACAGCATGAGCACAATTGAATAAATTCCAAGTTAGATATAGTAAGAAAAAGTATCAAAAAATTAATTCTGATAGCTTACTCTAATGTCTAAGACCATTTTTAATGAACTCAATGTATATGTCAAACTATTTATTATAAAGAGACATGTCATAAAATAAGAGTTCAACAAACTCTTTATTTTTTTAAATATAAAATAAAAAGTTAAATTTGGTTCTTCATATTTAGAGAATCAAATTTCATTTTCTAGTCTAATTGGCAATTAATATAATGCAAGTTTGTATGCATTTTATTAATTAATATTTTAATCTATTTTCTATTGACAAAAACTAAAAATGAAAAGATGGAAAAATTAAAACCATTAATGCTTATGAAAAAATAGTAAAATAAAAATAAGAATATAAAAAATTTATTAGACTTAAATAAAATTGTTACTTTTATATTTAAATATTAATTAAAATATTTTTTATTATACAAATGATGCCCTTTAAAATAAAAAAGTATCTTGAAAATGTTCTAAGTTAGTAATATGGTGAGTAAAGAAATAATTTATAAAGGATATTAGAAATAAGATTACTATGTTTTTTCATAAGAGTGAATGAGGTTTATATGGTTATAAATGGCTCAACTGTCACCACTTATTTTTGTGGGTTGGCTAAAGCTTAGAGAGAAATTCTAAAGGTACATTTCAAATATCTTGGTTCTAACCTATTTTTAATGGCTTGCAACTAGTTGTGGGATCATTTTTTTTTATTATTAGATATATATATATATATATATATATATATATATATATATATATATATATATTTTATATTTAGAGACATGATATATCTATTATTTTTAGATTTATTTAAAAAACACTCTAAACTCTATACTG
>CATIWR010677731.1:0-11452 GCA_949677035.1 Omphalea diandra | reverse complement strand
TATATATATATATATATATATATATATATATATATATAATTTTAAGAAGGATGATATATTGTAAAGAGTTTTAAATTTATTTAAGTACAAGTGATTGTGATATTATATTCTATTTTTAAGTTTAAAATTTAATTATATTCTATGTTTGAAAATTTTATAAAGGTAATAATAATGATAATTATGATTATAAATATTTTAAGTAAGTTACTATATTAAATTATCTATGATTATTTATATTGAGATTTTATTTAAATAGAGTAAGTAATAATAAAGTATTTCACATTAGAACCCAATAATTAAAAATAGTGTTCATGAAAAAATTTATTTTAGCTCAAGTACAAATATAGTTTGAATTATTTAGTAGAATTTTAATTTTATATATATATATATATATATATATATATATATATATATATATATATGTATGTATGTATGTATGTATGCATAAAATGTTATAAAGAAATAAAAAAAGAAAAGAAGTTTAAGTGGTTTGTGATTGGTCGACATGAGACTGGTCACACCTATATTATCCAACAACCTATGTAAAGGAAATGAAAGAGAGAGAGAGAGAGAGAGAGACTGTCTTTAGCCACCAATGGGCAACACAACCTCTACCGCCTACTTTCCCTTATTGGTAGGACGTGACCGACAATGGAAAAAGCGTTAATGGTGGCACATGTGATATGAATGCAAGGGATGATTAATTTCCCTAAGTTGTATGTTGAATTGAATTACCAAGGATCATTTTAAGAATCAAGTGTTAAGAACTTTAAATCCTAATTAGACGTCTAGAAAATCTACTTCTAGCAACCTAAGTTACAAAGATCTAAAGGTTGTCAATTCTAAATCTATATTAGCTAAAGCCAATTTAAGCCTGGAATTAACTATTTTGCATAGCTATTAAGAATCCACCTAACAACATCACCAAGTTCTTTCAAGAACTCAAGAAAGAGAACTAAATCTCATAGCAATATGCCCAAAGACAAAAAAATTATTCAATCTATTAAGCTTGGTTGAATAAGAGAGCTCTTCATAGCCTTACATGCTTAGTTTTCTTACTAAAATGAAAGAATAAAAACCCTATGAAACATAGGTGATAATTTGACTAGGGCTAGTTGCCAACGTAAATAATAGCTAAACATCATAATCCTAATGCAATAAGCTAACAAATAAAGCCTTTTGATTGGCCATGGATGAAAACGACCAAGGTAGATTTCTAATACTAAAACACATTACTTAAGTTGCTTACAAGAATTAAAAACTAATAAAAGATCCTAAATAGATATAGCTAGGATATTCGGTTAATGAGGAGTAGTCCTAAAAAGAGTAGGAAGACAATGCTAACTAAGCAAATTTTGGAAGAATCTTTAACTTGAGGGCTTTATCTTTTTATCCGCACATTTTTTACTCAATTTCCTTATGTTGGTCGAATGTTATTGAGCCTTGGTTATCTCTTCATGTTGGGCTCCATTGAATCAAAATAATTGCACCATTTGAAGTATCCAAGATTCAAGCATCTTTTAATTGCTCCATGCACCAACTTTGGGCTTTAAGTTCTATACTCCAAACCTTATGTTCAATGGGCTAATTAGGCTTATTTGCATCATTCCCTCTTTTGAAAAGATCCATCCTTGAATCTTGGCCTACAAGAAAGTAAAACCAAACATAAGACTAATAAAGATAAATTTGAATCAAAACTTACTATGCAAATTGTAAGTATTCCCACCCAGATCAAATATAACTTGCTTGAAACATATAGAAAGATTAGAACATGCTAAAGAAAGAGTAAAATAATGAAAAGCAAGACCAAAATATTGAAAAGAAAATATTATAAAATGTCTTCCATCTAGTATGGAGAAACACTAAGTTATCAAACTTCTTTAAACCAAACATATTAGATAGACAAAATCTAGGTTTATTGAAACAAGATTTAAAAATCAAAGAAGAATTGGAAACATAAGAAACATAAGAATTTTTGAAATCAAAAGAAAATCTTCTATCTGACCAATGCCTAAGGTAATAAAACAATTGATTCGAAACACTAAGAAGAGAAAACTTATATTTAAAAGAATAAGAAAAACAAGAAGTGCAAGAACTAGTTTTTAAGGAACATTTTCTATGCAAATCACATTTTAAACAAAAAGGAAAATGAAAAATAGAATAAAAATTTTGGAAACACGTAAAACTAAAAGAGGAAACACAAAAAGAAGAAGTGAAACATTTTTTACAAAAAGAATTCTTTAAAATGCAAAAGCATGAATTAAAAGAAGAAAACAAACATCTAAACCTAGAAAATGATCTAGAAACACAAAAATAAGAATTAAAACAAGTAAGATAATGTATAAAATAAAAAAAAAATAAGAAGAAACATCTAAACAAGTAGTACAAAACTCCCTTTTACATAAATTTGCAACCTCACTCTTCATTATAACACTATCATCAAAAGAATCAAGATTTAAGTTAGTTTTTTTGCTAGTCTCCTCCATTGAAAACCATTCATCATAACTTTACAAAAGAGACACAAAAGCACCATATAAAAGATTATAAATCACATTAGTAGCATAATACATCCCTTTAAACAAAAACATGGTTATAGGCCTTTTGGGAGAATTGGTTTCAATCTCACCACTTTTTTTTAACATTAGGGCTTTCTATTGCATGCCCTCTCTTTTTGCATGCACCTTTTTTTATGTGCATCCACTCTATCCTTTCCTTTTTCCACTTTTTATTCGTACCTCTCATGGGTTCTCTCATAGCTCTCCCTCTATAGCATAATTATTTCTTTTTCTTTCATAAGCACATATTTTTTCTGTTTTAAAAATTTTTGATCTTCATAAATTTATTGAGAAGATAAAGGATATAGTGCAACATTTTGACCATGAAAGTCAAACTCATAAGTGTTTGCGAACCTGTCATACTTATCCCTTCTATCATATTGCCATGGATGCCTTAATGGTAAATGACTTGCTTACATTAACACCATATCACATAATACATCATCATAATATTTCCCTATAGAAAGTAATCTTTAACTTGCTTATTAATATTAACTTCACTATTATCATTCAACCATTGTAAGTTATAAGGCTTAGGATGTCTAAGAGTAGGCAAGTTCAATTTTTCAACCATATAAGTACTAGTAACATTAGTGCATGAACCACCTCAAATAGTCAAAGAACATACCTTGCCTTGGATCTTACACCTTGCTTGAAAGATATTTTCCCTTTACTTATCATCTTTTTTAGCTTGGGTACTTAAAGATCTCCATACAAACAAAAGCTCTTTGATATTAATCTCAAAAAGATCTTCTTCATATCTAGCATCAATGAGTGAGGGCATATCATGGTCACTTTCTATATCACTATCGTCTTTACATTCAATATTCCCATTTATAATAATCTTGGTCTTTTTATTTAGGCACTCTCTAGCTATATGTTTATGCCCTTTACATTTAAAACATTCAATTAGATTAGGATTGGCCTTGGATGGTTTGGGTTTATTAGGCTCAACTTTGAGCTTCCCTCCTTTTTTGCCTCCATATGGTAATTCAGCTTTGGACTTTGTAATGGGCCTTTTTATATCTTTCAATTTGTTAATCTAATTAGAATAAGAAAAATTAGATTTGGAAGTTTTACCTTTAATTTGCTTTTCCACCTTTAGGGCTATATAGTATACATCCTCCAAATCAACATAGTGTTGAAATTCCATCACATTAGCTATTTCTTTATTAACTCCACTAAGAAACCAAGTAATGGTTTGTTTTTCATCATTCTCAATGTTGGCACAGATTAATGCAATCTTCATCTCTTGATAATATTCCTCCACACTTTTATTGCCCTGTACATGTCTTTGTAAATGGTTAAGCAAATTTCTACAATAATATGAAGGAACAAATCTTTTTATCATGATTCTTTTCATCTTATGCCAAGTTACAACTGAATCTTCCCCACATCTGTGCTTATTAATTCTTAATTGATCTCATTATATAAGTGCATAATCAATAAATTCTACAGTAGCAAGTTTTACTTTCTTATCTTCACTATAATTATGGCATTCAAAAATAAAGTCTACCTTATTTTCCCATTCTAAATAAGCTTTAAGATTGTTTTTACCATGAAAGCATGTATTTCATTTTTATGATACCCAAATTGCCATCTAGCTTGCCATGTCATAGGCCACTATGCTTTATTGAGTTGTCATGATCCTCATGTATCAATCTACCATGCCTAGGTTGTATTAAAATAGTGTTGGTGGTGTTGGAATTGTTGATGTATTGGCTAGACTCTATCTTTTACACCTTGCCTATCAATTGCTTTATCTTTTCTTGCATAGCTTTTATAAAGAACTCCATTCTATATCACCATTAAGATTTTTCCTGATAAGAAAGAACAAAAGAAAATCCTCACAAAATTCACTCCCTCTTGTGTTTACACTCAAAAGATGTCATTCCTCTCGTGTTTCACATAATAAGGCTTTCTTCCTCTTATGATCTCTCACACTCTTACCTTTTACCTCTTTTGGTTCTTTTTTTAAAGTTCTTTTGGAACTAAAGTTACTAGCATCAAATAAATCCTTAAGTACTTAACAAGCAAGTGATTTTAAACTTATAATAACTTTATATAACAAAGGAATTGAATTAAAAACCAATAGAAGGAAGAAAACATGGTTAACTAGAAATCAAGTCTAAAGTAAAATTTGAGGAAAACTAGAAAGAAATCAAATTTCGCAAAGCTTGAATGAAGAAAAATAAACAAGAAATTTAGTGTTTAACCCGAATCCAAAGTTTGCAAATCAACTAATTTGAAATTTTTTGCAATTAGCTCCTTTCTTTCTTTTTCTTTTATTTTCCTTTTCTTTTCTCTTTTTTTTTCTTTTTTATTTTTCTTTTGTCATCCTTTCTTTTTTTTAAAAAAAAAAATTTGAAGCTATGTTACAACTTTGAAACAAAGAAAACACAAAATGATGCAAAGAAACACTATTAGGCTGAATTAAGGTGAAATGGGGCAACTTTCCTTTTTAACTTTTTCGCTTGAATTGGATGATGTGGTTTAGCGCTAGAAACACAAAAAACACCACAAAATTGATTATAACTAAAAATAAACGAATTTGAATGAGAATCAATGAAGAACATTGAATGAAAGAAAAAACCAATAAAATTACAAGTTCTTCCTAAATTTTAGGAAATTTTGTAAAGTTCCTAAATTTTAAGCATTTTCTTGATGCAAGTGGTCTAATATGAAATTAAACACAAAATAAATGTTAATCAACAAAGAAAATGAATTGGAATAGAAAGAAACAAGGAAACTTGAACAAGGAAAATAAGCTTATTTTGCAAAGTTCCTTATTGTAAGGAAATTTTGCAAAACATGCAATTATAATATGGTTTTAATGATAAAACAATGATAAATAATGATGAAACAAACTAATTTGATGATAGAAACTCAAAGAAAATAGATAAGAACACAAATAATAAGAAAAGACTGAATTGAATCAATGACCATGCAAATTGCAATTTTAGAACTTTATGTGATTTATGATTTTGAGGATGCAAAATGACTTAGAACTAATTCTAATGATGAAATAACTCTTAATTATGATGAAACAAATAGATAGGAATGCAAGAACTTGAAGAAACGTATTAGAAGAAAAGAAGAAGATGAGGCCAAATTAAAGAACTACGCAAGAAAGAAGATGATTTGATTATAAGAACAATATGCAAACACAAAACAATGAACATAAAGGATGCCTGATAATTAAAACCTTAAGTTCTGATACTAAATTGATACGAACACAAGAGATAATTGATTTTCCTAGGTTGTATGCTTAATTGAATTGTCAACAATCATTTCAAGAATCGAGTATTAAAAACTTTAAATCATAATTAGACCTCTAGAAAATCCATTTCTAACTATCTAAATTACAAGGATCTAAACCTTGTCAATTGTAAACCTCAATTAGCTAAAGCTAATTTAAACATAGAATTAACTATTTTACAAAGTTACTAAGAATTCACCTAACAACTTCACCAAGTTCTTTTAATAACTCAAGAAAGAGAACTAAATCCCATAGTTGTATGCCTAAATGAAAAAAAAATATTATTCAATCTATTGCGCTTGGCCAAATAAGGGTTTATTTATATCTTTACATGCTTAGTTTCCTAACTGGAATGAAAGAATAAAAACCTTAGAAAAGATAGGTGACAATTTGACTAGGGCTTAGTTGTCCATCTAAATAATAGCTAAACATCATAACCCTAATGCAATATGCTAACAAATAAAGCATTTTGATTGGCTTTGGGTGAATTCGGCCAAGGTGGCTTTCTAACACTAAAACTCCTTATTTTAAGTTGCTTACGATAATGAAACTACTAACAAAAGATCCTAAATAGGTATGGCTGAGATATTTGGCCAATAAGGAGTAGTCATAAAGAGAATAGGAAGACAATACTAACTAAGCAAATCTTAGAAGTATCTTTAACATGTGTGTTTTATCTTTTTTATCCATATGTTTTAGGTTCAATTTCCTTGTCTTAGCTTAATTTTAATAGGCCTTGGTTATCTTTTCATGTTGGGCTCCATTTAATAAAGCTAATTACCCCATTTGAAGTATCTAAGTTCCAAGCATCTTCTAATTGCTCCATGCACCAACTTTGGTCTTTAAGTTCCATACTCCAAACCTTATGTCCAATGGGCCAATTGGACTTATTTACATTAGCATGGTTATGGAAGGAGAAAATATGAATTTTTGATAATCAAACTTTAAATATTCAAATCTATTGATTTTGACACCCAAATCAGGCATAGATAGTGGTGTAGGAAAGCTAGTGAACCCATCTTTGATTCAATACCCATCTCATCACCAAAAATAACATGTACTCGTGACAATAGTTTATCAAAATTTCAACCTTTTTCATGATTTTTGGTTGATTTTAACCAAACAGATAGGAGTTTAACTGCACCGTCACATTCTATGGACTGTTGGAAGGATTATCTACATTTTGGTATGAGTGTTATCATCATCAGCCACCGATGGCGAACTCCAGCCACCACGGGTGCTGATTCAGGTGGCGGCTTTATAATGCCTGAGAGGTGAATTAGGTAGAAAGTTATACTTATCGTTTAAGTCACAATGGCACAATTTTCACAGATTATATATATTTTGGTGAGATTTTATAAATTTTTATCTATTTTCAATAAATATGATTTGGGTTCAAATTATGGAATTAATGCTTATTATAATTTAGTGGCATAAGAATGGACTCGATAGATGTGTGATGATGTTAATTGATTAATGGATGGAAGAGTTGAAGTAAATTACATTTTTGGACCTAATTGAAAGGATATGAAAAGTTTAAGGACTCATAGGATTAAATTATAAAGGAGATTATATAAATGTTGAGATATTTCATAGAGATGATTAATGGATGATCAATTCTTAATTATGGTTTATGATTGATTGTTAACAAAGTTTTGATGGTCATTGATTAAATTATGATAATCAAGGGAGTTTATTTTCATTAGAGTAATTAATTAAAATTAACACGATTATTAAGGATTATAGAATTGTTATTGTATTTTATGGAATTAATGGAAAAATGATGAGGGTTATTAAATTAATTTGAGATTTAATTATGGTTTAAAAAGTTTATTAAACTAAAGGATTATATTAGATTTAAAGAGATTAATAGTAATTAATGATGATTATGGGTGTTATTTAAGGATGTTATGATGAAAATGAAATTGATAACCTAAGTGATAAATATTGAAGTATTAGTTCGAATTAAATAGAATTATTGGACTTAATTATAAAGGTTAAATGAAGTAAGTTTATTTAATAGAATTTATGAGAGTTTACAGTAAAAATTAAAGGTTAATTTGAGAATTATGCAAAAGATAATGAAATGTACTGAATGATTCGAGGCCTTGGATGCTAAATTTAAACAAATTAGAGGTTAAATTTAAACATATTATAGACCATTGAAGTGTATTGAATGATTTGAGGCTTTGGATGGATATTGTGTGTGGTGATTTCTTGCAGGAATTAAACTCATTTTATGACAAAAATTGTTCAATTTATATAAGAAATTATGTCAAATTTTCTATAGGATTAATTAATTTAAATAGAAAAATAAATGAATATAATTATTAGAAATGATATTAGAACTAAATAAGATTTATATGGACATAAATAGAAGTGATTTTTAAATTGTCTTTATATATAAGATTAAAGGGTGATTGACTGGAGAATTTGTTAAAATGAAAATTAGCAATCACAATGGAAGAATAGTTAGTTTTAACCCTGTACTTAAGGTGAGTTGAATAATTTATAATATAATATTTTATTTAATTATTATCTATGAACCTTGAAACTGAATTTAGATTCAAAGACCATTTTTTAGAATTGTTTTATGAAATAATTGTTTTGATATTAAATTTCGGCAAGTGAATAAGTATATTTTGATTTGATTTGAATTAAATTATTATCTTTTAGATATGTTTTTGAAGTGATTTTATTGATTTTAAACTTTAAAGATTGGGTCTATTTATAAAATTGTAGTGATTTTATTCAATTCGTTAAATTAGAATATAAATGACTCAATTAGAAGTTTTAGATATAGTTGATAATTTGCACAAAGATTTGAATTTTTTAGATTTAAGTCAAAGTTTTATCATAATTTCTTAATTTATTTAATGCATAAAAAATTTATCATAAGTTTACTTATTTTGATAATAATTGTGATAAATTTTATTTTTATCATGATAAAATCACATATTAAGATGACATTAATTTTATTGCATAAATTTTTATTATAATACACAATTTTTTTTTTTTTTTTATAATGAGTGGTTTGCTATCATTGAATATTGTATGTTTTTTTATAAATTAGTATAAATTATGACATATGACTTGAATATAATTTTATATGGATTTAGTTTAATTACTTATTTTCATATATATATATATATATATATATAATCATTTACTTAAAAAATAAAATTACATTTAATTTATTAAGTATTTAAATAAAAACTAAAAATTTTTAGTCAAGTTCTATTATGAGAAAATATTGTATAAATAATAAAAATTTCAAATGAATTTTTATAAATTAAATAACAGATAATCCAATCTGCAATATTATTTTTAAGAGTAAATCCAAAATCTGAGCAATTCGAATCCGACTCTACTCATAGATATCTCAACTCGACAATGACCCAATCTAGAAATGACCTTATTGGACCCATTACCACCTCTAATTAGAATTAATAATTAACTTAATATAAAATAAAATTTTAATATAATATCAATTCCATGTTAGAAAATAATTATAGGAAAAAATTATTTTATAATCATTGACATATAAAACTCTAATATAACATAAATTTTATATTATTAATTTAATAAAAAATTTATTATTAAAATACATAAAATGCCTGGATTGACAATTAATATGCATATAATTCTAATCTTAAAAACTTTGTTGTACTATTTCTATTGTGTTAAGTAATTATTTTATTTCATTAATTTTAAAATCGTCATATTATTTTTGAAATTTAATATAATTAAAAATTAATTTAGGGTTAAACAACAATTTTAATACAATATGTAAGTCATATTAGAAAAAAAAATTTATTTTTCAAATAGAAATTTTTTTTTATGATAATAGATACAAAATATGAATTAATGACTAGTTTAATATGTTTTTATTACCATTTATTTTAAAATATGATGTAAAGAAAGGGTAATAACCTTGAAGTAAATAGAGTAGGGAAAAAAAAAAATCCGATTAAAGTCATCATTTAAATCTGTTAAAACTTAATTCATTTAAATTGGGTTTTCATATATCACATATGGATGATGTACACATGACATTTTTTTTTGTTTGATTGCTTTGTTCAAGGAAGTAAACATAATCAACTTAAATTTGGTGCAACTATTTGTAATTTTTCCACAATACAATACGTTGTTTTCATGTTTGCTTTTTGTGAAAAACAAAAAAGAAAAACTAATTGAAGTGGAGGATCTGATCAAACAACAAAGAGTTACATATTCAATTGAATGATGATGTTGTGTTGAGCTTGTTTCTTATATTTCTTTTATGTAACTATTTTTTAAATTGATTCAATTCAAAAATTGAATTCAAATCCATTGAAAAAAATTATCTAAATATGGATAAATTCAAAATATTTTATATTTGAAATGACCCAAAAATTTTTGGGTTGAGTAATGTTGGACTAGGATAATTAATTCTAGGTTTAAAACCTCTTTTGATCTTGACAAACTAGATTGATCATCACTCATATTTCAAATAAGTGTTGTTTTTGCATATATGAATCAATCTCTCAAGAAGAAATGGAAGAAGTTGATAAACTCCAAAGTGACATGTAAATCGCGACCGCAATCTAGGATTCAAGCAGGCGAAATCGCAGAGCCATTCTCGGCTGCGACCCTTGGAAAGGAAAAAGCCAAAATAACACAGACGAATTCGCGGTGAAAGTCTCACTTTAGTCGCGACCGTGAATTTCAAAGTAACTCAAGAGGGAAGCAAGTCCACAACCACAGCTTGACAAGTGTCCCAGAAGACTATTGGAAGTCAAAAATCGAGGAGACAACTTATTGGTCGCGACCGCGAACCGTGTGGAAGAAAGTTAACCACTTTGGCAGATGGATTCGCGTCCTCTGTCACGGCCTGTGCAAGAAAACTCGCGACCGCGACTTCTGAAAGTAGGTAAAAGACAACGACTATATTTTCCTGGTGAACTAATAGGAAGCTGCCACGTGGGCTAGCCGTTAGACACAAACGAGATTTCTCTTAAAGAATTTGGAAATCGCGATCGTGAAAGGTAGTAACGACCGCGATTTCATCCTGACAAACATTTAATGCAAAATTTGTCAAGCATGTCTCAAAGATTTGATGAGTTATGATCTGCAACGTCTATTTGGTGAAGTTTGACTATAAATACTCCACCAAACAACCATGAAGAAGGTTGCTAAGGAATTTATTACAAGTGATTAAAACTCTCAATCTTTGCTACTCATTTTCTTCATCTTCTTTATGTAATAGTAAGTGTTAGGTGTGAGCATTAAACACCAAGTTGTGAGGTTTTGTGTTAGCCTGTAAAAAACACTTCTAGAAAAGGTTTAAGTGTGAGCCTAGTGAAACACTTGAGTGAGGTTTTGTGTTAGCCTAGAAAACACATTGTTGTAAGGTTGTGTGTTAGCCATCAAAACACAAGTTTATAAGTTGGGTGTGAGCTTGAAAACACCATTGAGATAGTGAAATACCCAATTGAGTGATTGAGGAGTAGACGTAGTGTTGTCCCTAGGCACCAAGAAGGGGGGTTGAATTGGTGTTTAAAAAATTTAAAATAGAGATTAAGGGAGAAGGTAAGAATAATAATGGACACAGATTTTTATAGTGGTTCGGGCAAAACAATCCCTACATCCACTCCCC
>CATIWR010677716.1:0-47997 GCA_949677035.1 Omphalea diandra | reverse complement strand
TATATATATATATATATATATATATATATATATATATACACATATAGTGAATTAATTGAAATAATATATCATCAAAGTGACCTCTCTTATAGAAATTGATTTGTCTTGAAATATAAAAGATTATGTACATGTAATTTATGTAATCATATTTGATGAGAATTAGTTGTACACTTATGGTAATAAACGCGTGATGATTATTCAATTTTTTTTGCAAATAATAAATTAGCCCAAATAAAAATTTATTATTTGATATATTCTTATTGTTAGTGTTTGATTACTATACCAATATATCACTTACAAGTTAATAGTTTTTCAAAGATAAAATATTAATGGAGTGTCCAGTATCTTGTGATGTGATTTACCTTTATTTCGAATTTATTATTGTGATATTTGATTTCAACACTTATATGAGCTTATTTTGCTTTTTTGTTGTTTTCTTTTTAGCCATAACTCTAGTTATTATTACTGCCAACATCAATTCAATTTCTATGCTTAATGGCTCTAACTTCAAGTCATGGCAAGAGAACCTCTTAATAGTTTCTAAAGTCATGGATCTGGACCTTGTATTAAGGTTTGATTCTCCTCCACCTCTTATTGTTGAAAGTACCTTTGATGAAAAAAGGGATAAGAAAAGTTGGGAGAAATCGAATCGCATGTGCATGATGATTATGATGGGAGCCATTCCTGAAGCATTCATGGGGCGCAATGTCTAAAAAGATAACTATAGCTAAAGAGTTCTAAAATAGATAATGAAAAGAGATTTGTTAATAATGAAAAGGCTAAAATAGATACGCTCTTAACAACTCTCATTTCAATGAGGAGAAAAGGCAAAGGTAATATCTGGGAGTACATTCTAGAGATGTCTCATCTTGCTTCTATGCTAAAAGTACTTAAGCTTGATCTCTTTGAGGTCTTACTAGTGCATCTAGTTCTTATATCTCTTCTAACACAGTTTAACCTATGTAAGGTGAGCTATAACTATCAAAAAGAGATTTGGTCTTGAATGAGCTCATATCATGCTATGTTTAGAAAGAGGAAAGGTTGAAGTAAGATATGACAAAAAGTGCTCACCTGACCTCAACATTTAAAGACAAGGGTAAGGGAAAGAAAAGAAAAAAAAATGATAAGGAAGCTACACATACAACACATCAAGTCAAACAACTGTATAAATTAGATGAATCAGAAGGTAATAATTGTTTCTTTTATGGAGTTGAAGGGCATAAGAAGAAGCAGTGTACCAATTATCACGTATGATGTGCTAAGAAAGGTAAGCTTCTTAATATGGTTTGTTTTAAGGTTAATTTAACTTCAGTACCTAGTGACACTTGGTGGATAGATTATGATGCAATAATTTACATAAGTGCGTCTATACAGGATTGTCTGAGTTGTCAAAAGCCAAATAATGATGAAAGATACATCTATATAGGCAATGACAAGACAGTTGAAGGAGAGGCAATAAGAAAATTTAAATTATTATTAAAAACTAAAATTATTTAAATCTTAATGAGACATTTATTGTATCGTCTTTTAGGAAAAATTTGATTTCTATTTCTACTTTAGTCAATTTTGGTTATTCTTATCTATTTGAAAATGGAAAATTCAGGTTATTTCATTATGATTCATAATTATTTAATTCCAGTTATTTATCAGGCTATGATAGTCTTTATTTATTGGATACAATTGCCTTGTATAATGAATCCTTGCAATTAAATATAAGAGGTATAAAGAGAAAATTAACCAATGAGAATTATGCTTCACTATGGCACAAAAGATTAGGTCATATCTGTAAATAGAGAATTGAGAGAGTTATGTTAGATAAGATTCTTGATTCTCTTGATTTTATAGATTTTGATGTTTGTGTTGATTATATAAAGGAAAAACAAATCAATAAAAGGAGATTTAAAGCCAACAAGACTTCAAACGTCTTAGAACTTATATATACGAAGATTTGTGGGCCATTTCCTATAAATGCTTGGAATGGTCAATAATATTTTGTAACATTCATAAATGATTTTACAAGATGTGGCTTTATTTATCTCATTCATGAAAAGTCATAGTCACTGGATGTGTTTACAAGCTATAAAGTTGAAGTTGAGAACCAACTCGACAAAAGGATCAAAAGCATCAAATCTTACCATGGTGGTGAATACTATGGCAGATATGACGGTTCAAGCGAACAACATCTAGGACCATTTGTTAAATTCCTAAAGGAATGTGATATTGTCCAATAGTACACCATGCAAGGCTCACCCATTTTGAATGATATTGCTGAAAGATGAAACATGACACTTAAGGACATGTTGAGAAATATGATTTCTCACTCGACCTTACCAGAATCACTCTAGGGAGATGTACTTAAGACTACAACTTATATATTTAACAGGGTTTCAACTAAAGTAACTATTAAAACTCCTTATGAGCTTTACATAGGAAAAGGCTTAATTTAAATACATAGGAAAAAGGACTAATTTAAAGCACTTACACATTTAGGGATGTCCAGCTAAGGTAAGGCCTTATAGGCCTAATGAAAAGAAACTGGACTCAAGGACAATGAGTTGTTATTTTATTGGATACTTTGAAAGATCCAGGGAATACAAGTTTGATGATCCCTTAATTAAATCGATTTTTGAGTTAGGAAATGCTCGGTTCTTTAAGGATGTTAAGTTTGCAAGAAAAATATAGTTAGGGACTTTATCTTTAAAAACAAATATATTGATATACAACATGTGTTATCAACATTGATCAAAATCTCATTTTTAACCTTGTTAAAGACGTAATTAATCAAGATAATGTCGAAGAACCTCCCATTCAAGTTATTTATCAAGAAGAACAAACTCTACCACCTCAAGAACTTATGCCATTAAGGAGATCCACTAAAGAAAGGAGAAAACAGTATTAGATGATTATATTACATTTCTTCAAGAACATAAGGTTGACCTTGGAGTGACAAAATATGATCTAATCAACTTTTGTCAAGCCATGGAAAGTTAACTCTCAAAAGTGGATTGATGCCATACATGAGGAAATTAAGTTCATAAAGGAAAATGACATGTGGGATCTTGTCCCATTGTTAGAAATTGCAAAACCCATTGGTTGTAAATGGATATTTAAATCCAAAAGGGATTTAAAAGGTAATGTGGAGAGATTCAATGCTCGTCTTGTTGTAACGAGCTTTACATAGAAAGAAGACATCAATTATAAAGAGAATTTCTCTCCAGTTTCTTCAAAAGACTTTTTTAGGATCAAAATGGCATTAATAGCACATTTCAATCTTAAGTTACATCAGATGGATGTAAAGGCATCGTTTCTAAATGGTGACATTGATGAAACAGTTTATATGGTGCAATAAAAAAACTTTATGTTTGGAGATCCAAAGAATATGGTTTGCAAACTTAAGAAATTCATCTATGGGCTCAAGTAAACATCTCGATAATGGTATTTTAAGTTTCATCATGTGATTATCTCATTCAATTTTGAGATAAACTTGGCTGATGACTATGTGTACCATAAGTTCTATGAGAACAAGCAAATTTTCTAGTTTTATATATTGATGATATTTTGTATGTCATAAATGATAAAGGCTTATTGCACAAAATCAATAGTTTTTAAGCTAAGAATTTTGATATGAAAGATCTTAGTGATGCATCTTTTGTTAGGCATTCAAATGTATCAAAATCACTCTTTCGGTATTCTTTGATTATCACAAAAAAGATATATCGAAAAAGCTCTTAAGAGATATGGCACACAAAATTGCAAACTAGGTGATACCCCTATGGCTAAAGGAGATAAATTTAGTCTTAATCAATGTCCTAAGAATGATTTTTAGAAAAAGAAAATGTAGAAGATTCCTTGTGCATATGTCGTAGGGAGTCTTATGTATGCTCAAGTTTGTACGCGTCTAAATATTACATATGTCACTAAGATGTTGGGCAGATATTTAAGCAATCTAAAAATAGACCATTAGAAAGCAATCAAATGGTTCTTGCAGTACTTATAAAGAACAAAAGACTACATGCTTACTTATCGGAGGTTGGATCAACTAAAGATCATTGGGTTTATTGATTCCAATTTTATTGGATACCAAGATAATATGAAATCTATTTTTAGCTATATCTATTTACTAAAGGTGTCATTTCTTGAAAGAGTGCCAAACAATCTCTTATAACCTCTTCTACCATGACAGTAGAGTTTATAATATGTATGAGGTGTCCAATCAAGTAATATGGTTGTGAAATTTTATCACAAGACTGTACATAGTGGATGGCATTGAAAGACCACTTAAGTTATTTTATGACAATAAATTAGCAGTTCTGCATTTCAATAACAATGGGAGCTTGACAAAGTCAAAGCATATAGACATCAAGTTCCTAGTTATTAAAGAAATAGTTAAAAATGAATAGTAATATATTGAGCATGTTAGCACAAACTTCATGATTGCAAATCCACTTAACAAGGGGCTGCCACCCAAGATGTTTCATGAACATATTGCTTGTATAGGTGTCATGTTATTTGAGGATATTCAGTTTTAGTGGGAGTTGGTAATTTTGGATGCTTTGATATTGACATTTGTAGTTATTTCAATTTTTGGATATTTTTAAGGTTATTTTATGTAGAAATAAAGTTTTTGTTCATTTTCACTCTGATTTTAGTATAGTTTGATCTCACTAATGTTTAAGGTGGATAAGTTGAAAATTGGCATGTTTATATCACATTGCATGAAATTTTTCATGTTACACATCCACATCATGATCCATATCATTTAGTTGTTTTGATATATGTGACCATTGATAAGATGAGTTATAATAAATGTAATAAATACTGCTTTGATCCTATATTGATATGATTGATGGGTTGAATTGGTTATGGATGCATTTAGGTAATGACAACAAAGCTGAGCTCATACAATTGTTTTGAAATACATAATTATAAGGTAATACATATATCCTAAGTAGGAGATTGTTGGATCGTAAATCCAATGTTGGGCTTATATGAAAATAATTATGTATTATGGACTATCAAATGATGTTAAGCCCTGTTAAAAATGATCCAAAAAAGTTTGGTAACTTGGGTTTTGATGTATTTAATAGGATGTGAGCCTTTAATGTGTAGAAATCTAGGATTATTCCTATTTTGTGATGGGTAAAATAGGAATATCAAACATATGTGGTTATGGTCCCCAGATTATACATACATTTTGTTTTTGTGGTTATGGTCCCCAGATTATACATCCATTTTGTTTATTCTTTTAACATACCATCACCTAAAAGAAAACTAAGAAAAAATTTAAGGGAGTTTCTTGGGAGTACGCATTGATCTAGAAAATCAATCAAACAACTCTAAAAGGCTATTAGTCACTATAGATTTAGGTACACTTCTGTTTAACCATCTGTTTATATTTCTTGATAATTTAACATGAGTATTTGAGATTTATTTAATGGTTTTCACAAAAGGTTTCTTCTAACATTTCTTACATCATTATAGACTAAAAGTCCAATATCACTGGAAACTTTTTCACGCCATACCAGTTCCATAACTATATCACTTTGATAATGAGCTAATGAATGTGCTAAGCACTCTAACTTATCATGCCAACTGTAAGATATCCTTAATAAGGAAATTGTCTAAGCTGTCATATATATATATATATATATATATATATATACACACACACACACACACACACACACACACACACACACGTTGTAGACAGTCCACCAACACTTTATTATCACATTAATTCAACCTCAATCTCTAGAATTCCTCCTTTAACTATTCTTTGAAGTACCAATACTCTGCAACACTATTATTTCCCATTTGTTAAAATTTTCTTGATCTAGTCATAAGAACGCTACTATTCTCATCCCTCACTAAAGCCTGTTGTACTATCTTTATACATCCTTGAATGTTAAATTTTCTTGATCTAACCATAAAATTTTTATTATTTAATTAATTTTTTAAGGAGCTTATTTACAATTAATTAATGTATTTATTGCATAATGAAAATTATAAAATAGGCTTTTAGAAGTTATTTTAAAATGTTGTTATTATTCTTGTTTGGCAATAATTTAACAACAGTTTAAAAATTCTTACAACTAAATCCATACTTCAATCCATTGATATGTTTAGCTTATTGTTTGACTTCTACAAAGTGATAAGAAGATAAAAATTTTACGAAGTAATAGGGTGGTGAATACTTTCACACTGAATTTTCATCATTCTATGAAGAACATAAATAATACAACTAAATAGACTCACGAAAAATAAAAATAGAACACTTATAGACATAGTTAATGTTATGTTACCAAGTGTTAATTTGCCATTCAATTTATGGGTTGAACCATTACTTACAATTGTCATGTTCATGATCAAATTTCATCAAAGAAAATAAAGTCCACTATATGAATTATATAGAGGAATATAGCCAAATCTTAAATAATAGGGTTGTCTAGCACTTTATAGAGTTCATTGTCCTCATAATGTAAAGTTGGGATAAAGAGCAATGAAAAGTGTGTTTGTAAGATATGTTGAAAATTTCAAAGCTTATAGACCATTAATATGATAATATAATCAATAAACATTGAATTTATTGAAATAAATTTCATACAAATTCTATTAATAGGCCAACATCTTAATAAGAATAAGTTAATATTCCTACAAATACAAATTTATCTTCTGGTCTTGTTCTTAGTTCTGGCACTTCCAATATTAATAATAAAAAAAAAGAACTTTCAAAATGGTTGAACCAAAAAGGAGTATAAGAAGTAAATAAATAAAAAAAACTTAGATCATGATCATATATCCTCACAAGCGATTATTTTCATAGTAGAAGGCAATACCTCAACAAAATACTATATTTATTAAATATAAAACATGACCCCATAACATTTTTTAAAGCTATGGTGTCAAGAGATTCAACATTTTGAAAAGAGGCAAACAATGATGGAATGAATTCTTTATTATTTAATAATACTTAGGTTCTCATTGATTTGCCATAAGGATCAAAACCAACAAATAGGAAATGGTTATTTAGAAAATAAAATACAATAGTGATTAATCCATTCAAATGTTTAAAAATCAATTTGTAGCCAAAGGCTTTAGACCAAATGAAGGTCTGAGTTACGTTGATACTTATGCACCAAGGGCAAGGATAACATCCATTCATGTCCTCCTAGCATTAGCATCTTTGTATAATTTATGTGTACATCAAATACATGTTAAAATTGCATTTTTGAATGGAGACTTAGATGAAGAAGTTTATATGGATCAACTTCAAGGGTTTGTTCGACCATGAAGTGAAAATAAAGTATGAAAATTGTTAAATTATTTTATAGATTAAAGTAATTAACTGAATAATGGAATGAGAAATTTGACTCTATAATCTTAGACTATGGCTTCAAGGATAATAATGTTGACAAATGCATTCATTCTAAGTTTATAAAAAGAGTATGAAGTGATTATCTTGCTTTATGTAAATGATATACTCATCATTGGAACCAATATAAAATTATATGAATGACACTAGGAAGTATCATTCCTCAAGATTTAATAAAATGAAAGATTTAAATAAACTAGATACCATCTTAGGTGTCAATGTTGAAAAACATAGTAAGGGTTTTACATTTTATTAATCTCACTAAATTGAGAAAGTTTAAACTAATTTAAACATTTACATGTTAAGAAGTTGATATTCTATATGATTCATCAAAGTTGAAAGAAAATACTAGTTATATGCTAGTGTTATAGGAAGTGTGATGTATATTATGCATTATATAAGGCCAAACATTGCCTTTAAGAATCCTATAGTATAGAGCATTGGAAAGCAATCACCAGAGTCCTTGGATATCTAGAAAGAACTATGATTTTACCATTGTTTTATGATAATCTTCTAATGGTACTAGAAAGATACACTAATGCTAGTTATATAAGTAGCACAAATGATCATAAGTCTACTTTAGGTTGGTTATTATTTCTCTTAGGTAGAGACATTGTATATTGGGCATTTAAGAAACAATCATGCATTACTTATTCAATAATGGAGTCTAAGTTTATAGGCTTAGTAGTTGCAGGCAAGAAAGCAAAATGATTGTAGAATTTGTTATTAGAAATTGAGTTGTGGCTACAACTGAGGGCAACCATCTCCTTATATTGTGGTAGTCAATCAACTACATCTAAAGCATTTAGTAAATTTTATAATGGCAAGTCTAGACATATCAATTTAAGGCATGAATATATGAGACAATTGATTAATAATGATATAATAACCATGTATGTAAGATCTAGTAGTAACTTAGCAGATCTATTCAATAATGACTCCTGAGAGATCTAACTCGAAGTACGTATGCTAAAATAGATTTAAGACTTTTAAATAAACTTGTCAATAATAAGAAACCAACTTCTTATTAGAATTATCACTAATTAAGAAGTTTAAAGGGTAATAACAAGTTATTGATAAGTGGGCTAGTACTGGTCTAGTTTAAGATGATACTAAAATTAATCAAAGAGGATGAGTTTATTATTCTTAATGAAGTTAATAATGATTAAAGAACATCACTTATATGAATATATAGAGTGGTGACGCTCTTAATGAAGTATTATGACTCTATAAATGTTCAAGAATTCAAGTTATTGCACAAGGCCTTACTAGTACTAAAATTATTTAGTGAACTTTTTGCATCAACTCATACAAAATCATGTATATGGTAATTCTAATTCTAGTATAAACAAAGTTTGGTTTAAACATCAAGTTATTAGTAATTTCATAAGAATTTTGAATTTACACTCTATGAGGTCTAAGTCGGGAAGCACCCTTCCTTTATGCATAAAAATGTAAAGGTTGTTTATACAACATATCACACAACCTAAGTGGTGTATTATTATAAATATATATTTATAGGTTATATAAAGTTATAATTAAAAAAAAAAAAAAAAGAAGAAGAAGTTAAGTTCGATATTAGAATCCCACATCAAAACTTTTAAGCAACATATAAGGTATAGGTAGCAATGAATTTTAAATTTAGATAGAGAAAAATTTGAAGGAAAATTTCAAATTCTATAATGACAAAATTAACTTGAAATTCAAAATTGTAATTTTAATTCTAATTTAATTAGAAATAAAATTGAGCTAAAATTACAATTCTAGTATTTAAATTGTAAAGCAACATAAACGGAATTAAGTTGGAATTATAATTTAAATGTCAATTCTATATTTAGGTTGCAAAATCACATAACTCAAATTATAGTTTAGAATTTCAATTCTTATGCTTTGGGTTAAGAATTTAAAAAAGGTTGAGCTTAATATTTCAATTTCATAGAATTGATGTAGAATTATAATTATTATTTTGAATGGACTATCAAATAGCAAAAATAAAATTCTTGACTTAATTTTGAATTTAAATTTCAATTCTAAGGTTAATTTTAGAGAGTGTGTGTGTGTGTGTATATATATATATATAAAAGAAATTTCACTATATTTGCTTGACATATCAACTATAAAAAAAATTTATAACACGACACATTGATTGTCTACGACATTCATGTCTTATTATGACAATATTTTAAATACTTTATTAATTATTATTTATATATGATACTTAAGTTTCTAAAATAAAAATTAATTTATTATTATTTAAACATCTTTAAAAAGGAAATCACATTTTAAGATTAAAAAATTTAATTATTTAAATAATTAATACCTTTTTTCCGTATAAATTTAATGGATATCAATATGAGTTTAACAAAAATAGAAATCTAGTATATACGTATGTGTATGTATGAAATTAATGCATTTATAAATTTTTCAAGGCAAAATGACATGTGATGCTTCCGCTAAACTTTATTATTTGTCATTTTTATAATTTTTTTAGTGTTGAATCATTTTTATAATATCTAATTGACTTTATTTGTTAATTAATTAATCACTTCTTAATTAAGTATTTATATTTATTAATATTAATGTTAATTACTTCTAATTATAACTTTGGTGTATATCTTGGATTTTAGATAAATAATCAATTATTTACCTATTCAACTTCTTATTAAAGAAAAATATTTCAATATATCAAAATATTTTCATTATTTAATGTTTACTATAATATTCATATTTTTTCTGATATTAGTGCAATTGTGTGTGTGTGTATATATATGTATATATTATTTTTATATAGAAAGATACATAATAAATTCATTGTAATTATATATAATTCAATTTTTTTATTAAACATAAATGTTTATTTTTTAAATAATTATACATCATTTAAATTTTATTATTAAAAAATAAATCTATTTATAATAGGATTAATTCTCACAATATATTGTATTGATAAAGTCAAATCATCAAGATTAAGTAATAAAATTATATTAATTAATTTACATTTAAAATGAATGTTTTGTAAAATCTCTTAAAATTAATTAGATATATATAAAACAAATTCTTAAATTTCTAAATAAATAATATAAAAATATCAAATGAAATCTATACTCTCTTTCGAGTTTGTGGCTTAAATCAGTCATTGATTTTCTCTTTTTACCTCAATTTAATAACCATTTTCCGTTAAGCAAGAAGCCAAGAATATTAGTATATTAAAATTTAATTAATTATGAAAATATTTTATTTTAAATGAAATTTAACTGATTAAATTCAGTAAAAAAATGTGAATCTTTAGATTTGTCACTTTTCTATCTTTTAACTTTATAAAATGAAACTTCTTTTAATGATTAAAAAAGTCTATGAACAAAATAATATTTACTTTTTCATAGGAGAATTATTGTGAAAATTTTCACAAGTTGATATTCCGGATGGTAGCAAGCCGAGTAGTTTAGATTAGAGGTGAGCACAGATTTTGGATATACTAAACCAGATTGATTAATTGAACCAAAAAATGACTGAAATTAAAAAGAATCGAAAATAACTGAACCGATCTAAACCGTTATCCAGAACTAGTGTGTGTGTCTATATATATATATAAACTCATTTTTTTTTAAATTTAATTTTTTAAGAAAAAAGATCCAAATATCGAAATAACCAAACTAAACCGAATCGAAAATCGGTTCAATTCGGGAAAGATTTTTTTTTTATTTTAGTTCACATTTTCAGTTCCTTCATTTTTCAAATAACTAATTTTAAGTCCGGTTCTAGATAATTTGAAATAACCAATCTAGAATCGAGACTAATCACCCCTAGTTCGGATGAGTTTTCTTAGATATGGATGAATGGGTCGAGTATTTTTTATTCAGACTCTACAAAATAGATGAAAGTGAGAGAAGTATATGGTCTTGTGCCAGATATTCATTCTGACGGTTAAGTTAGCAAACTCTATTTGAGAGATAAAGTGAGAATATATGCAAGTAAAGTGAATGAAATACTCGGTGGTGACCCTTTATATAGTGGTTAGAGTAGTCTTGTGTTCATATTAGATTGGGACTCTGATTCTTTCCTGGTGAAGAGTGTTCTTTACTAATAAGAGTTAACTTCTTGATAAAAATTATCTTTTCTTAATTACGATATGTTTTTTTGATGAGGATGATTTAGGCCAATGATGTCGAGCCGAGCCTTTCATAGAAGTGGGCCTAGCCCATTTTAGTGAGTGTAGTATCATTTGTCCCTTCCAGTCTGAGTTTATTTACACCTCACGAAGCTTGTGAAATAAAAGTAGTTGAGCTGCCATAAAGTATGTCATAAACTGGCCGAGTTGATTCGTGAAGAGGAAAATGACTAAGCTCATTATCCTTTAAAATTTGAAAGAAAGAATTAGATAATTTTGAACTAATAATAAGATGAGTTTCAGGATATCAAGCTTGTCAAACTAATAACATCAAAGCACTGAACTGATTTGACAATGACATGTAATTTTTAGTTCAATCATTAAGCTTGTATAAAGTGTTGAGTGGCAGTGTCGAGCCGACCATGGTTAAGACTGTTAAGTATGAACAATTAAATTAGATAGTTTATTTTAAGGCACTCCCTTGCCATAGACTTTAACAAACTTTCGAAATTTATGAGTATAATGAGCTTGATACGTACTTTAAAATAACTTATGAAGCAGGGGTGAAGACCCTTTTATGATATACAAAATCGATTTGATCGATACATGCTTTTTAGTAAAGATATGAGTGTAGATCCTTTCATAATATATGATGTTATGCCTTTCAGTGAAGATATGAGTGAATACCCTTTTACGATATACAAGACTAATAAGCTCGATACATGCTTTCATAAGATAATCCATAGAGAGAATGGTGAAGACCTTTTTATGATGTACTAAGCTAATCAACCTGGTACATGTTTTTAGTAGATAATCTATAGAGAGGATAGTGAATGCCCTTTCCCAATGTACAAGGCTAATTAGATCGGTACATGCTTTCAATAGATAATTCATAAAAAGGAGTGTGAAGACCCTTTTCATAATGTATGAGACTAATTAGCTTATATATGTTTTCAAAATGATCCATTTGAAATTTAGGCTTATTTAAGATGAATACATGTGAAAGAAACGATGCCTTTTAAAGATAACAATAAAATAACAAAATTTTAAGAGAAATCCATGACCTTCCGAAACTGATAATGATATAAAGAAATCCATACCTTTTAAGGTTGATAATAATAGGAGAAATCTATACCTTTTCAAGGCAGATAATGATATGAGAAATTCATGTCTCTTTAAGGTAATAAATGACATGAAAAATTCATATATTGTCTAAACAAATAATGATAAGAGAAACCCATATCTCTTTAAGGTAAAAAGTGAAGTAGATAAATTTCAAGAGAGATTCATATTCTTTTAAGGTTGACAATATGTAAGAATTCCATGCATCTTCAAGACAACTAATAAAATGAAAAGTTCATGTCTTTTTAAGGCAAATAGTAATATGAGAAATTCATGTCTCTTCAAGCTATAAAGATTGAGATGTCTTAAGAATAAGATATAAAGATCTAGTGGCAATTTTGAAGCCTACTAATAGTATAAAGAAACTCAAACCTAATGAGAATATAGAACTTGAAGACAATCAATTACTAATAATGCATAAAAATTCAAACCATTTAAAGATTAGTCAAGATATAGAGAAACTCAGACTTATCCATTAGATGCTAATGAAATATTGCAATTGTAAATTGATATGAGGAAAAAAGGTGAAACTGAAGTAAGTAACAAGTTCCAATGATCTTAAAGCTAAATATAATAGAAAATCCATATGTAATATATGACCAAATATCTTGCATGATAGTTTGGCTATATTGTCATATGTAATATATGACCAAATATCTTGCATAATAGTTTGGCTATATTGTCTTTCTCACTGTCAACTATCATAGCAGTATAATAATCATAATTGTGATATATACTATAGAGATCATACGTTCACCTTTCTTGGATATTGAAAAATCAATAATTATCTCAGTATAAAGTTGAAATTGTGACTTGCATATTTGCATATCAAGCTTCATCGAAAAGCATATACATGTAGAAAATAAATATTGTAATCACAATATATGCCAAAGTCAAATATAAAAGACTTATCTACTAACTTGCAATATAATATTGAAGCATCTCTTCATAATGAATTAAATCTAAGTGAGAATATAATAGAGTCAATAAGTCTTGTCAGCATAACTCATTTTTACTCTTTGTGATTTGCACTAGATTCAAGGTCATCAATAATAACTAACTTCAACTTATTCCAAGTTGGATAACGAGTTTCATGCTTTCTCAAAAGCCAGAATATAGATGTCATGTTAATGTAGTGTCAATAATATATAGAGAAATCACGTTAAATATAATAGAATTAATGTGTTTTATTGAGATAAATAAAATATAGAAATGACATTAATATTAAGCTAATGTAGACATCTCAAAATTAATAATATGCATAAATTGAAGCCACTTTAGTGATTGATCAAGATATATGAAATTTTTAATATATTTAGAGCTGACGAGCGTATCATTAAAATAAGACTCTCACTTGAGATAAATTAAATATTTCGTATAATAGTATGTTGTAATTCTTATATAATAAATTTCATAATTTTTGAGTCATCATGTAGCTCAAGATAAATAGACTAGTGTAGAGCTTACACTATCACACATTTTGAGTATCATAAATAATATTGCATCTCTAAGCATTATTAAATAGTATGTAATATAATTATATTCTACTTAGACTGAAAGCATATATAAAGACTAGATTTAAAGCATATATAAAGACACTTATACAATTATTGTATAATAATGTTAAACAAAAGAATTGACATATCATCAGCATATGTTATAGACTAATGTAGTCATGTAGAGAATGATATGCAAAATAATTTAATCATGCATCTTATAATACATAAATATCAAATAAACTTATGAGATATAAAAAAAAAAAAAACATATTTGAATGACTTGTAGATTGTCTTGCACATATAAATATATTTTTCCCCTTTAGACTTATATTGAACCTTCTAAATATATATATAAAAAAAAAAAAAAAGTGCATCGACTAGCACAAAAATATAAGATTGATCAGACTCAATTGGCTATATTTGACCTAATGGCCACATTAACATAGCTAGCACCCTGGGCATTGTATTGGCTTTGATTATCCATCCTTTGGTTCAAAAACGTAACTTTGACAATAAAATGATGACTTGAAATTTTATAGTGTGAAATGGGCTTGATCTTTTTCTGAATAATATATATGACATGTCAGTGCCACTAGTTTGATCCAAATATTGGTCTTTCATTGTTTTTATTTTTTTCAAAATTCAAGTTCGAGGCAATGATCAACTATTGTTTGATCATGAAAAAAATTTATTTCAATAGTAGAAAGGTATGTTGGCTCGAACTCCAATGATAATAATACTTAAATAACATCAACCTATTAATGTTAATATATGTAAAATATTGTACGGATACAAACAAAAACATGACAAATGCAAATCATTTTTTCTACAATTGGAATGAATAATTGGTATAATAATGACATGGTCATAAGCAATCCAAGATGATATGTGAAATTGAATCACAATTGCAGCATGATTATCAAAACACTATGCATGAAATTCTTATGATTTTTAGTTTAATAAGTCGTATATGACCATATATTTTTTTAAAAAAATCTATTTGATACTTTATTGTAAACATTGTTTGCCATTATAACTAAAGTGATTATTTTTCATTAATTAATCATCAAAAGGAAAAATAGAATTTGATATCAAACCATGAAAAATTTGAAAGTTGCACGTTCGATCCACATTCGCTATCATAGAAGCAACCCGAGTTGTTCGGATGAGCCTTTTTGGATATGAATGAATGGATCGAGTTTTTTTTTTTTTCGACTCTGCAAGACAGATGAAAGTGAGAGAGAAATTTGTTTGTGTCAAACATCTACTTAGATGGTTAAACTCTATTTGAGAGATAAAATGAGAATATGTGTGAGTAGAGCGAGTGAAAAATCTAGTGGTGACTCTTTGTATAGTAGTTGGAGCAGTCTTGTGTCGATATTAGATTTAGACTCTGATTCCTTTTTGTTGAGAAGTGTCCTTTCCTAATAGGAGTTAATTTCATGATAAGATTTTTTTTTTTTTTTGTTAGGATAGGTTTTTTTATGAGGATGATTTAGATCGGTGATGTTGAGTTGAGCTTTTCATAAGAGTGGTTCTAGTTCATTTTAATGAGTATAGTATCATTAGTTGTATATGGTATAAAAGTAAATTGGAAAGGAAAAAGAAATTTTATGAGTGTTCATACATTATCCAAAGAAAAGGGTGCTACAAAACAAAAATAAATGTAAGAAATATTATGAAAGTTAATCTTTTTTTTTTTAACATATCATTTTGAAAGTCTATTATAAAGATTATTTTAATTTTTAATTTTTTAAAAAAAATTTAAATTTTTTTTTATTTTTTATCATCTGTTAATAGCAATTAATAATCATAAAGATAATGCTACGTGACTCAATTGCTTTTGACAAAATTGAGAGCAATTGTATCATCCTAGAATAATCACTTTTCTTGAAGATAATCAACTTTTGGACAAAAAAAGTTAAAAATACATAGTTGGCCTCAATTTTTTGGGACTTAATTACATCATAAGTATTATCCATTAGTTATAAAATATTATTTTTTATTTTTTGATCAATTATGACATATTTAATTTCTGTATTAATTAGTTAACTTTAATTTATATATAAAATAAATTTTATTTTAATAAATAATATAGAAAAATCATTTCATATATGAGGTAAGAATTTTCGAATCAATCATTTTAAAAAGACTTTATAGATATTTTCTAATTTTTAAAAATTTAATTACAAAAAATTAATATTTATAAATTTTTATAAATAAAAGGGTTGGATAAATCTATAGAATCAATAATTTAATTTTAATTCTATAATTTTTGTACATATTTAATCTTTACATAGATTAATATTAATTTCTCTTTTTTAAAAAAAACTTTATAGATATTCTTATAATTTTGAAAATTTTAATTATATAAAATTAGTTTTTATAAATTTATATAAATAAAAGAGTTGGACAAATCTATAGAATCCATAATTTAATTTTAATTCAATAATTTTTGGACATATTTAATCTTTATATTAATATTAATTTCTCTTTTTCTTATATATATATATATATATATATATATATATATAGAGAGAGAGAGAGAGAGAGAGAGAGAGAGAGAAAGAGATTTCAATTATTGTGTTGGTTTAATTTAACTCAATTTCAATTTGGTTCAACTAGATAATAAAATTTATCTAGGATTGAAATTGACTGTGCTATTCATTCAATATGGTTCGGTTTTGATTTGGATATGTTTATTATTTATTTTTTGATTATTTCTTAATTTAGTCTGATTTATCCATGATACCCTAGTGATAATAAGGGTGACAATTTGTGTTGTGTCATATTTAATCATGTCATATTAAGACATGTGCATAATACAAAAATATCCAATTTAAATATAACTCTTTTAACTAATTCAATGAAAATTTTTAACTCTAATATGAACATTTTATAAATCAGGTTTCACGATGTGAACTGTATAACTCATTTAATTAATTGTCATAATATATATTAACATGTCACGATATAAAAATACATTTAACTTGAAAACATAAATAAAAATTAAGAAAATATATTGAGAAAATAGAAAGTAGAAATTCAAATTCTAAAAAAATATAAGATTGGATTAAAAGTTTGTATATTAACACATTTGCTTAACTCGTGTTTAAATGTATATGATTAAGTCTTGTATTACATATTAATCTATTAACTCAATTATATAATTGTGTTTATTGAGAATTAGGTGAGTCAACCCATTTAAATTTACTTTTTTATTATGTCATAAATAGACTAACCTATTTTATGATCCAAACCTATTTATTTTAAATTCAAATCCGTTTAATTGCATGTCGTATCGTGTCGTTTAATCAGATGATATCAAAAATTGTCATATTTTCTATATTTTCTGTTATTTAAAAAATATATTCTGCATTTTTTGTTGTTTGATATGCTTAAAAAAATAATTAATAGAAATCTTTTTTGTCCACAAAAAGTTATTTTTAAGAAAAATGACATTTTCCTTTTAAAAAAGAAAGTCATTTGTTAGATATTAATAAAATTTATCTGAATAAAAAATAAATTATCTAAATATATATTTATTATTACAGTTATTGACTATTGATATTCATCATTGTTGCCGCCAACTGGCGGTGATCGCCAACGATCAATAAGACTCACAGAAATTTCTATTTTTAATATATATTTTTTTATTAAATATTAAATAGTATGAATATAAAGTGTTTGTAATTTAAATTTTTCATAATGTATTAAATAAAAAAAAATTAATATTTTATAATATATTTCAAATACTAAAAATATATTGTTCAGAAATTTTTTTCATAAAATATTTTTTCACAATTATTTTCTATAAATAAATAATTATCTCGTAAAACAAGCCAACCCAAATCTCAAATTTATTTTTTTTATGCTTGCTGTGCATGTAAACCCATCACAGCTACATCTCTAAATATATTAGTTCGTATTGGTATCGGCTAAGCGAACAGCCATGAATATTCGGAGAATGATGAAGCTTTTGAAATTTGCATTGTTATATTATGTTATTAAGCAATTATATTTTAATTTATATATATTAAAAACTATAAAGGTATTAAAATAATAATTTAAAATTATTAAAATTGCATAATTTTTTTAAAAATTTTATTTAACTAATAGAATTTTAAAAAATTATAATCACAAAATTAATTTTACGTTTTTTTATAGCTTTAGTTATTCAAATGGTTACAAATTAATATAATTTCTTCTTTAAATTATTACTTTTAAATTTGTATTAATTTTATTTTCCTATCATTAAAAACTTCAATAAACAAAAAATTTAGAGCCCAATATAAAAGAAGTAAAATACAAAAATTTAGTATAATGAAGGATATTTTGAGAGCCTTAATATCTGTTTTTGTGCCGTATCCAAACTTCTTCATGAACTCTACTGAAAATTCAAAGTGGGCTCCCACTGAAAAGACAGGAATAATGGCTCAATGACATCTCTAATAATCATGAACTGAGACCACGCAATCGGCTGACCTTTATCTTCAAACCTCCATCACAGCAGCGGCCTAAATGGTTTGGTTGGTGGTGCGCTGCCCACGGGCTACATTTCAAATTGGCCTTTCAAGGGTGTGGAATTTCTAGAAAGTAAAAATGACGAGTGCTAAAATTCACAGGACGTTGGTTAAAAAGGGTTGTGGGATTCTCAGTCAAGATGGGTTTCTTTCATTGTGATTGGAACATCTGTTTTTATTTCCCAATAAGATCATGGTACAAGTCCAACTTGGACTGCACGTGGATGAGAAATTGCACATACATTGGCCCCTGGAAAAGCATATAGTGTCTTCAAAACAGGAAAAGATGGTTATTGGGCGAGTGCTGTTTCTTTTCTTTGGCGGGGTCAACGAAGAAGATACCCGAAGAAAATGATTGAGATTTCTTTTTATATTGAAATAGTGCTAATTGTAATTTAAATTTAAATTTTTATATATCAGTATAAATTTTATTTAAATTTTAAAATTTATTAAAATAAGTTAAAATTATAAAACGGAATGTAATATTAATTAAATTCATATATTTGTGGTATAATGTATACTGAAAGATGACAAAATTTGATTGATATGTTTTTTATATTTATATATTGATTCCAACATATTATGCTATTATTAATTTTAAGTTTGATTAATATTGAATTCAATTTCATTATTTTAGTTTGTTTTGACAATTTTTAAAATTTAAGTCAGATTCGTATTGTTACGTAAATTTTAAATTTAAATTACCATTATATTCTTTGACCAAATATGATTGATCGTATCTATAAAATTTAAAATTAATAGTTAAAATAATCATGCAAAAGTACTATTTTTTTCTGATATATTATATGAAATCCATCTTAAAAAAAAAAAACAAAATAAAGATTCAACGCCAAACTAAGCTATGTTAATATCGTCATAACATGACAAATGCTATACAGAGGAGCATAAAAGAAAAAAAAAAAAATCTGTACTAACAGGAAGATTAATCCCATAGTTAGCTAATCTTTGGTATTATTGACAACAAAAGCAATTGGCATGTAGAAGGCTCACACACCATATTGCATTGCAGACTGTTCTTAATGTTATGGAGCACTCTCTCTGTGTCTCCTTGCCATAACGCTTGCAAACAAGATCGACAACACGCATTTATGATTTACTTATTTAAAAATTGACGAATCCTATGTAAAATTTTAATGCATTTATATTTTGGATCCATCAAATATTATTTGACCCCATTAGATGTTCACATTGATAATTTCACTCAATAACTTTTAACAATTATTTATCTATTGATAATTTCACTCATTAACTTTTAAAAATTATTTATCTAACTCATATATAAAATTTTTTTTAAAAAACTGAATCTTAGAGGATTTAACTTGGAAAGTTGTTGCCCTACTTGTATGGGATGGATTGGAAGCTTCCACCCACTCTCCCTCACTTAAAAAAAATTCATATATATATATATATATTGAATTTTAAAAGTTGAATATAATGAATATTAAAATTTTTATGCATTGAGTTTAATCAATTTGTTTTATAATTATAATTACTAAATTTTATTAACATTTTTAACTAAATAAATTTAACTTTGTGATATTGATGATAAAGTTCACTCGTTGTCTCTTAACTTATAACTAATGAACTTAATTGTCCTTAAATATTAAAAATTCACTTAAAGATCTCTCAGTTCAAATTATTTCACCTCAAACATAACGTAGACAATAACGATTTTTTTTCCTTTTAAAAGCCACGTGACCACGTTTTAAATTGAGCTATTTTTTTCTTCTCTCTCTTAGATTGTCCTTCATGCACTCTCACTAGACAGATAGAAGCAGAACACCTCTTTCTCGGTCTTTCTCATTGCATCTTGAAGTCTTCATTCCATCTCTCAAAAGTGAACTTCCTTCTCTAAACAAAAAATCAAAAATGGCATCTCCTAGTTCTCCTGCAAACCTGGTTGCCAACAATACTAGTGGTGGGCTTAGGTCGAATAGACCTGACGACCTTCCTATTTACAACTACATAGAAGAATCAATGGCGAAAATTTTTGAAATGATGAAAACCCTGAAAGAAGGTTCTTGAGATGTGTATATTATAGGATAAATGTGTTTGGTATGAACTATTTGTTGATCTTTAATTCTAAGTTTTCGATAAGAAGTAAAGTTGTTCTCAATTTTTTTTTTTTTTTTTTGTGTTTGATATTTTTGTTCACAGATAAGAATAGGACATTATGACTTCTTTGAGTGAGTGGATCCTAAGTTTGTCCCACAAGCTAATCAAATCACACTTAGTCTGCTGAGAAAGATAAAAAGAATGGAAAATGCAAAAAATACTTGAGAAAATAGATAGGATTTTTTAGAATAAAAAGGAAATTGTGATGAGTAGTGGACTTGACTTCTGCTATTTCTTCTGGTGGTTTTGATTATTGTTAGGTGCAAGATAATGTAAAAGGAGAATATTAGGCAAGATTGTTTAGTGGAAAAAGAAATGACGATGTAAAATTTTGTTAAAGTAATGAAAACTTATTATTTGTGTTTTCATAATCTCAATATGAATTGTGCATTCTTATGTTTTATTTGTGTAATATGTGTTTATTTATGTGATTTCCAAATTTAAATTTGGAAAATGGAATAAAATAAAGGATAATAGTAGTAATAATAATAATAATAATAATAATAATAATAATAATAATAAAAGGTGAGTTCACCTTGCATTTCAATATGAAATAATTGAAGGCAAAATATGATTGAATAAAAAATCATAATAAAAGAACAAAACAAGATTGTTCAAAAATAACTCTTTGTTGAACAAAATACTAATTATGTCATATTGATTGAACAACCAAAATATAGAATTGTCGTAAATATAGTCTTGCTTGGGACAATGTTCTAATGAAGACAATGTTCCAAGAAAGACTAACATATGCATAGAACTACTTTAAGACAATGTTCTACAATCCAACATATACATATAATTGCCAATGGACAATGTTCCTATCAAGACTAACTGCAAAAATATACATGAGAATCCGATAAAATCAAAGATATGAAACTATTGCTCTTTATATCTGTTTGGGACAAAACTCATTCTTTTGGTTGATTTTCTAGCATTTGTAGCAGATATTTTCTTAACTGCAACAAATATTTCTTAACTGCAACAGACCTTTTCGATACTCCTGCTAGCTGATATTGTTGGTTGTGAAATATTAGTGACTGTTGATGCTTGGCTTGGTAATGATGGGCTTGGTTGGCTTGGCCTTACATTGCTTGATTGACTAATACCTTATAATAAGTGTGATATTGTAAACATATATCTAAAATGTCATAGCATGTAAACAAATATATGGAAAACATATAGAGCATCTATATCTATTATCCATCTCATAGTGTTGGGAGGACCTTATCGGCTTAATGAACTATTCACATTCATTTTGCCCTAAACCATAACAAAGCACAACTTGTTAAATAAAAATAAATAGAGGCTAAGCCACAATAAAAATTACAACAATTACCTTTGTTTCTTGACCATGACTTGTAGCATTGTGATCACTTTGTTTGTATATGGAGCCAGTCACTTTCTTCCCTTTTTTAAATAGCTTGCCTTTAGTTGTTGTTGTTGCCCTTTCAAGTTTTTCAACCTTTTTTCTCCTAATAGTCTGCTTTTTATCTCTTTGCACTTTCATTAGTGTAAGAGGGATAAATTTGATACTTTTTTGAGCTACTAACCATAGGTTATGTCCACTGATTGGGTTGATTATATGAATGTAAACCCTCAAGCATGTTGCAACATGGTACCAATCAAACACATAAGCTTTCAGTTCTTCATTGTTACCCACAATGCAGGTCACAGTATGATCACATGGAATTCCTATCAATTACTATTGTATAACTGTATGCAGACCACTGTATGACTACATAAAAAAATAAAGATAATTTTCTACAATAAACTCAAACTCAAATATTTGAAATTTTTTAAAGGCTTATTGGCTGAAAAAATTCAAATCTTTGTGAGTTTGATTATTATGTCCAATCCTTTAAATGTTAACAAATTTAGCAAAATTTGTAAACTTCTTAGCAATTTTATTCAATTTGTAATTTTGGTCAAAATTGAATAATTTATTCTATGACATGGATGAGACTTTGAATTGGATTTTGAATTTTTTATCATCTCAGTTACCATGAGTTTTAAAATTCAATCTAATATATCATCCACATTGTGAGATATATTATTTAATTTTGACTAAAATTATAAATTAGATATAAATGTTAAGAAGTTTGCAAATTTGACTAAATTTACAAAATTTAAAGGATTAAACATAATGATCCAAACACGCAAAAGTTTAGATTTTTTTATCAATAGTTTTTTTTTTAATATATAACAAATGTTATTAATCATAAATTATATTGTCTAACTTTTTTAATAGAAACATCATTATATTATAATAAAATAAGTAGATATAAAGTCAAGTATAATTAGTTTTTCTCAAGCAAAAATATCTAATAAAACTTAATACGAAAACCTAAAAAATTAAGACAAAATAAAATCATTAAAGTTCTAAGAGAACCTTGTTAAATTAACTTGAAAAAAATATTCAAAACTAAAATCTGTCAAATGTACTCCCCAACCCAATTGGACAATCGTTCCTTCTTCGCTGATATTGACAGAAAATTGTTAAATTTATTGATGGTGCGAAGTTCCAAAACTATAGTAAAATGCAATAAAAAATTTTAACCTAAGGTCCATGGATGACACGATACCAACAATGCCATGGTATAAAAAACCTATAATGCCACACATCATCGCACCCGAACCCTCTTATTTAATCCAACCCTCTAATCACAACCTCTCGCATGCGCTCACACACGTGCAAAACATACTTATTTATATTTTCACAGGGATTAATAAAGTTTAATTAACATAATTAATATTACATATATTTTTCTAATATACTCTTATATTCATATTATTTCAATTATAATTAAATAATAATAGTTCATACACCTTTTGTCCCATTTGATAGTAATTTTTTTTATTTTTTGATTGTCTCAAATTTTAATCTATTTTCCTTTATTTATTGTTAATTTAAGTGGTAATTCTCTATGATATTTTTATTTAATTACTATATAAATATCATTACATATAATAAATAGTACGCTTTTTTGATTTTGAAATTAGTATATTATTTAATAAATTTGATATTTTCAAAGCATGCAATACATGTTGATTTTGAATTTAAAAAGAAATTTTATAGGATCATTTTATATGTATAAATTTTATTTTATTATTATGAATTAGCATTAATAAAGTTTTTAGTGAGTGTAATTTACTAAAAAAATTAATAAGACTAGTTTAGAAAAAAAGTATTAAAAAGTAAGACTATTAACTAAAATTAATTAGTTTTTCTAATTATATGTAAATTCAAAGTGAATTATGAAAATGAGACGGAGGGAGTGTTTATTGAGAATAAGACACATTTAAAAAACTAAAAAGTTGATTGTACTCTCAAAAACAAAATGAATTATAATTTGGAACATATGAAAAAAAAGTAAATTTATTTTTATGAGATGGAGAGAATACTATATAATATAAATTGAATACTTAAATTTAATTTATATATAATAAATAATATAAAAAAATGTGTAGATATTTTTTAAATCATTCATTTTAAATAAATTTTATGAATATATTTTAAGTTTTAAAATAGTTTTTATTTATTTAAAATTAATATTTATAATTCAGTGATATAAAAAAATTGGATAAATTCATAGAAATTAATAATTCAATTTTAATTTATAAATATTGTTTCTTTTATTTGCACATATATATTATAAAAATAATATGTTTTGTAGAAAACATAGAAATATGACTAGTGGACGATCTAATAGCTCAAGTTCAAAATAATATGTCTATTATTATTTTTTATCAATATATTTTACTTTGTAAATAAAAAATATATATTTTTGACTTTTTATATTGATTATAATAGAGTGTTTCCATTATTATTATTATTATTATTATTATTATTTAATAATGATAAATTATTTATATATTAGTTATTTAAATATTATTATTATTATTTAATATATTATTTTATTTTTTTAATAAAATTACTATCATATTTATGTTTATTGTTTGATATATGTATTATAAAAAGTTTAACTTATAAAATTTTTAAAAAATACTTAATAAATTATTATATATTATTTTTAAAATCTAAAATATAAGTATATTTATTTAAATTATATCTATATTATATATATTTAAAATTTATATCTATATTAATAATCATATTTACAAACAATAATTAATAATAATAATAATAATATCAAATATTTAGGTAATGTTTAATAAAATACAATAAAATATAATCAAATGCAAATTTAATTAATTATTAAATTAAAATTTTTTTATTACATTACATTTTATTATATAATATTAAATATTATCTTAATATTAATTAAAAATAATAAGCTATAAGTAAACTAATTATAACTAAAGCATTAAACGAAATGAGAAGGAAACTTCTCGTTTCCTACGCAAATAAAATAAAGTACTAGTCATTAACTAACACTAATCCCAAAAAGGGCATCCAGTGCGAACCCTCAGATATCCTGGCGTAAAGGCCACCAAAGTCCGCTTGCCACTTGTAGAAAGCGATCACCAATTATACATCGATTTGGACGTGGCGCGTTTCCATTGGACAAAATATGTGGCGACCTAGCCCATACCTGACACAAAATAGCAATAACGATTTAAAAAATTTGAAAGAAAGAAAAGTAAGAGCAATTGAATCGCTCTACTATTTATTTATTTTATTATAGCGAAGAAGAAAAACCATCGCAATCAATCAGTAATTAGATCTGATTCGTAATCCCTAATTCACGAAAGCCTTTGCATTAATTAATATTCACTCAGTTGCTCAAATTTCCAGATCACTGGAGCGAGACTTGTACTGGTAAGTGAGAAAACTCTGATTTCGATTCTGTTTATATCAATTGTTATTATTATTGTCTGTTTGTTTCCTGAGAAATTCAAGCTTTTTTTCTTAATCTGCGTGCACAGATCGCGATATTAGTGAAATTGAGACTTTGGTATGGGGAAAGGAGGGGAGGATTATGGTAAAATGGAGAAATTAGGGGTAGAATCGTCCAGAAATGAAGAGATTCAGGTTTTCCCTGCTTGGGCGAGAGATGTGAGGGAATGCGAAGAGCACTATAAGACGAATCGGGAGGTGGGATTATCGGCGAGGGAGGTGGAGAAGAGGAGGCAGATCTATGGGTATAATGAATTGGAGCAGCATGAGGGGGTTTCGATTTTTAAGTTGATATTAGAGCAGTTTAATGATACGTTAGTTAGGATTTTGTTGGCTGCTGCTGTTATTTCGTTTGTGTTGGCTTGGTATGATGGTGAAGAAGGTGGGGAGATGGAGATCACGGCGTTTGTGGAGCCGTTGGTGATTTTCTTGATATTAATTGTGAATGCGATTGTCGGGATTTGGCAGGAGAGTAACGCAGAGAAAGCTTTGGAAGCGTTGAAGGAAATTCAGTCAGAGCATGCTACAGTAATAAGGGATGGGAAGAAGGTGCCGGGTTTGCCCGCAAAAGAGCTCGTTCCTGGGGATATTGTGGAATTGAGAGTGGGTGATAAGGTGCCTGCAGATATGCGGGTTTTGAGCTTGATTAGCTTCACTTTTAGGGTTGAGCAAGGTTCTTTGACAGGGGAGAGTGAAGCGGTGAGTAAGACTGTTAAGGCTGTTGCTGAAAATACGGATATACAAGGGAAGAAATGTATGGTTTTTGCTGGCACAACAGTGGTGAATGGAAATTCTATATGTTTGGTTACACAAACAGGGATGAGTACAGAGATTGGGAAGGTGCATTTGCAGATTCATGAAGCCTCACAGAATGAGGAAGATACTCCATTGAAGAAGAAGTTGAATGAGTTTGGAGAGCTTCTAACAATGATAATTGGAGTCATTTGTGCATTGGTTTGGATGATTAATGTGAAGTACTTTCTTACTTGGGAGTATGTTGATGGCTGGCCGAAGAATTTTAAGTTTTCATTTGAGAAGTGCACTTATTACTTTGAGATTGCTGTCGCTTTGGCAGTGGCTGCTATACCCGAAGGGTTGCCTGCTGTCATTACTACATGTTTGGCACTTGGAACTCGAAAAATGGCCCAAAAGAATGCGCTCGTCAGAAAGTTGCCCAGTGTTGAGACTCTTGGTTGCACGACAGTAATCTGTTCTGATAAAACCGGTACTTTAACAACCAATCAGATGGCTGTGTCAAAGCTAGTTGCTATGGGCTCTCGGATTGGCACTCTTCGATCTTTCAATGTGGAAGGAACTACTTACAGCCCTTTTGATGGGAAAATAGAAGACTGGCCAGTGGGTCGAATGGACTCTAATCTTCAGATGATTGCAAAGATTGCTGCAGTCTGTAATGATGCAGGTGTGGAGCAATCTGGGCACCATTATGTTGCTAATGGAATGCCTACTGAGGCTGCATTAAAGGTAACATGACCTTCTGTTGCCCCCCCCCCCCCTTGACCAATGTAGGGTTGGAAGTCAACTAGAGGAGCACCAAGCACCTATCACATTAAAACTGTGTTGCCTCCAATTTTGTGGTTTTAATTTGCATCTTTTGCATTTAAATTTTAGTTCTTCTAGATGTTAATGCTAAGTAATTATACTTCTTATAACCTCTGTCTGTGTACATTGTAGTAGATGTATGGTTCCTTGAGTAATTAGTGTTGCATGCAAGGAATAGCCTCTATTACTTACAAGCAACGCTTAGATTCATTTGTCTTCAGTTATTTCTAACGAATAGTTTTGTTCATGAAATACAGCACAAGGCTCTTAAGAAATTTATGTGATATAAATTATTTGTCGGTTGCCACCTCTGTCTGTACAGGTTCTTGTTGAAAAAATGGGCTTTCCTGGTGGACTTAATGAATCATCTTCTGGGCATGGGGACGTTCTACGTATGTTACTGAATTCCCATATCTTCTTTTGCTTTTTTTTTTTCATTATTCTTTTAGTGGGCTCTAAAATGTTCTCCCCTGTGTTGTTATGCCTTTTAAGGTTGTTGTCAACTATGGAATAAAATGGAACAGCGCATAGCAACTCTTGAATTTGACCGAGATCGGAAATCCATGGGAGTCATCGTTAATTCCAGCTCAGGCAAAAAAGCACTGTTAGTGAAGGTGCATTCACTTTTCTATACATCTTTCTGGTTTAGCTATTTTGGTTCATTTTTCTTTGTTTCTTTGTTTATTTTCTTCTTTCAATTGCTGAGACATACATGGCCTTTAACAATTTCGATCATAGAATAAGAAAGTTGAGCTGCCTTGTTTTGGATGCACAGGAATATACTTATAAGTCAAAAAAATATTTAAGGTGCTTCAAAGCAGATCTCTGATATGTTTTTCCTCCTTTAACATTTGGTTGGATATGTGTTGCCTTTCCTTGCCTATCTTAATGTTGCTGACTGTCACCCATATGGTTCACCAACAATCATGTTGCAGTGCACAAATGAAATGACACCGCATGCAAATTATGGTCTTTTGTAACAAAACCTGGTATTAGTTGGGGCCATTTACTTTTTATCATTAATATTACTCTTCCAAACAAGTCATCAACAAAGATATTCTAAGTTTTTCACTTGAATGCTATTTAGAAAAGGGTCTAAAGCTACCAGCCATTGCTGCCTTCTGACAGTTATGTAGGTGATATATGGACTTGTTTGTATTTGGGCACCGCCTATCTTTTAATTTCTCTTATTTTTTGGATTTATACAAACATTTATTGCATTCTCAGTCACAGTTTCAGGGAACAGCAGTGCGTTGGAACATCATATTCAAATATTCATTAGAAATAATCTTTTACCTACTTCTAAAGTTTATGTCTATAACATAAGATTGGTGTTGAATATATTTGGTTTGTGAACTTTCATTGGTTTTTCATTCCCTTTTGCTTTTCCTATTAAGAGTAAAGTCCCTTTTGTTTTGTTGATGCTGTTTGGACGTCCTTGTGGAAGTTTAACATTGGATAGCTCACTAGTTTTTTCAGGTTTTTTTTTTTTGTTCTTTGGTTTTTCTAATCAATAGTTTACTACCATGTGGCAGGGTGCAGTAGAAAATGTATTGGAGAGAAGCACTCATGTCCAGTTGCTTGATGGTTCAGTTGTAGAGTTGGATCAATATTCAAAAGAGCTTATTTTGCAAAGCCTTCATGACATGTCAACAAGTGCTTTGCGTTGTCTAGGCTTTGCATACAAAACAAACCTTCCTAGGTTTGAAACATATAATGGTGATGAGGACCATCCAGCTCATGAGCTCTTACTTAATCCATCTAATTATTCTTCAATTGAGAGTGAACTCATTTTTGTTGGCTTGGTTGGGTTACGGGTGAGTTGGCACTGCGAGTTTTTTTCTTTATGTTTATTTATTTTTTTAGTTCTGCTTGAAAAATATTCCTTTTCATTTCATGATATTGTTCTACCTTTCAAATCTTGAAAGGATCCCCCTCGGAAAGAGGTTCGTCAAGCCATTGAGGACTGCAAAGCAGCTGGAATTCGTGTTATGGTCATTACAGGAGACAACAAGAATACAGCAGAAGCTATTTGTCGTGAAATAGGGGTCTTTGGACGTTATGATGATATTAGTTCAAGAAGCCTGACTGGAAAAGAATTCATGGACCATCCTGATCAAACAACTCATTTAAGGCAAGATGGAGGGCTATTGTTCTCTAGGGCTGAGCCAAGGCACAAACAAGAAATAGTGAGGTTGCTTAAAGAGGATGGTGAAGTTGTAGCTATGACAGGTGATGGTGTGAATGATGCACCTGCCTTAAAATTAGCTGATATTGGCATAGCAATGGGCATTGCTGGCACAGAGGTATGTTTAGCTTGGTTTGTTAATTATGCTCGGCTTCATTTGTATTGGCCTACGTTTATTAAGTGAATCCATATGGCTTCTTCACAATCTACCATTTGATTATTATGGTGATATTGGCCTAACTTTACCAATGTATACATATATTGCCTGATTAAGCCATTTTAGTTGGTTTTTCTACTCTACATCACTTAATACTAATTCTTTTCTTATTCTGCATATTAAACCTTGTCAAACTCAATTGTTATTCCAGGTTGCAAAAGAAGCATCTGACATGGTGTTAGCAGATGATAATTTTAGCACTATAGTTGCTGCTGTTGGTGAAGGCAGGTCCATATACAACAACATGAAGGCCTTTATCAGGTTCAACATTTTTCATTTGGGTTAATTTACCAATGGTATAGTTTTTGATCTGCATATATTGGTGAGTGGTGTGCAATACTGCCACTTAATATTGATGGTTTATTCTCTTCTCATTTGTGGGAGTATCCCTACAGTGGTGGACTTGGCTATCAGTATGCATAATGGATAAATCATCTTCTAAAAATTGTCAGTCAAAATCGTTTTTACTGATCAGAAATTAGGGAACTAAAAAAATTAGAAGTGTTCAGGTAGCTCAAACTTTGATTTATTGATACATGTGATGGACCTGACCTTCTTACATTAGAATTAAGAATGACCACAATTGTCACAATAAGGGTCAATATGGTATAGAAACCAGAAGGATCATAAAGTGGTAATGTTTGTCAGGTTCCCTTGAAAATCAGCCTCCTAGAAGTTGTTTGTACGAACTGCAAGATATGTTGAATACTGCTAGGTGCCATATGTTCTCTAGATGCATAGAATTCATCACAATGCATTAATCACTAGCCCTGTTCAGTTTAATAGTAGAGCTGTTAACCTCGTACTTCTCTGTGGGGTGCTTGTCTGTATGTGATGTCCACCAACTTGCTCTATCCTATTCCAGAACATGACACCTTTACAATTTTCAACCTGTTGGTGTAAAGAATGACCAAGCTTCTTCTCCATTTATAGTCTTGATTTTCGAGAGCAATTTTACTCATGAAAATCTAGTCACAATGAAATTTCTAGCTTGTCATGGATAGGATTTTGAACAATGTGATCCTCTACCCTGCATGAGTGAACTTATGGGCTACTAGCTCTAGCAGTGCACTAATTTCCCAATTAAATTTCACAACCGTGTGTAAATTTGCTTCAAATAGGTCTTGTGTTGGTCGACATTTGCCTTGTAAGGATGCAGGAGTGCTGTTTCCAGTCTGTTGTGGAACCATAACATAGCGCCGTGCGTGAAAGTGATGATTATCTTTGAGAACTCCCTTTGGTTTCAAAATAATGGAATCAAGTTGGTCTTAATGGCTTTAGGACTTGGTTTTTAATTGTGAGTTGTGCATTTTCTTTTATGTGGTTGCAGTTCTCTGCTGATTGGCATCTTATATTTTTCACACCATCTCAATCTCTAGATGTAGAAATTCTAGTTGCTAGAAAACTCTAACAAACAAGATTTGGGTTGATATCCTGTTTGTTCCTCTTTGAACATTGTCTGCATATTTGGGTTCAAGTACTATTTTCAATTTTGTTCTCTCACATTTTCTCTCTTAATGATGGTTGTAGATACATGATCTCCTCAAACATTGGTGAGGTTGTCTCTATATTTTTGACAGCTGCTTTGGGCATTCCAGAAGGGATGATTCCTGTTCAGCTTCTCTGGGTTAATCTTGTGACTGATGGACCACCAGCAACAGCTTTAGGATTCAATCCCCCAGACAAAGATGTAATGAGGAAGCCTCCTAGAAAGAGCAATGACTCGTTGATCACACCTTGGATTTTATTCCGCTACCTGGTACAAGAACTACTTTTTTGGTTATAAAACCAAAATTCTTATTTTGCTGGAAGTCTGGAGTTTGTAAGAACTTTTTGTTAACCTTAGTTATTGCTCAATCGCAGGTGATTGGATCTTATGTTGGGATCGCAACAGTTGGTATATTTATCATATGGTACACACATCACACATTTTTGTTTATTGATCTGAGCAGAGATGGTCATAGTCTTGTCACATTCAACCAACTTGCCAACTGGGATCAATGTGGTACCTGGGAAGGTTTTTCAGTGTCGCCCTTCACAGCTGGGTCTCAAGAGTTTAACTTCAATGATGATCCATGCGAATACTTCCGACGTGGAAAAATCAAGGCATCAACACTATCTCTTTCTGTGTTGGTTGCCATAGAGATGTTCAATTCTCTGAATGCTCTATCTGAGGACGGTAGCCTCCTTACAATGCCTCCATGGGTGAATCCCTGGCTCCTCCTTGCAATGTTGGTCTCATTCGGGTTGCACTTTTTGATCCTTTACGTACCATTTCTTGCTCAAATATTTGGGATTGTTCCCCTCAGCCTGAACGAATGGCTTCTGGTGTTGGCCATTTCATTTCCTGTGATCCTAATTGATGAGGTCCTTAAGTTTGTGGGGAGGTGTACGAATGAGCTGAGGAATTCTGGATCTAGCAGATCTTCAAAGCACAAGGCAGAGTAAGCACTTGATCTAAAAAGAAGAGAAGGATAAAAATATTCCTTTTGGAGGGGAGATTTTGATAGCAAAGTGTAACTACCCTGTATGCTTTAAAAATGATGGTGAACATTTGATTATTAGATTGATTAGGGAAAACTATTTTTACTTTAAAACATAGAAATTGTTCTTGTTTTCAAGTAGTAGATCAAATTTTGATCTCATTTTTGCCTTTGAATTCTTATTTGTCATCTATTGTCTTAGACAGAATAAACTCAAATACGAAAGAGTTGACACCCTAATGTAAGTATTTTGAATGCTTAATCTCATAACAATACAATCTTTCCAGAGCAGATTTTGGTTGCTAGGAGGGGTTAACAACCTACATTCCATATCTAAAACATTTGCTTATGACCGGGTAGAAGCTTGACAACTTTATTTGAGAATGAAGATGGAACCATCGAACCTTATTTAGATTTTGAACTTACCTTGACTAATTACCAGCTAACCTTCTATTAGAAAAAATCTTACTATAAAACATAAATTCATATTGCCCCAATGTAATTCATAATGCTTTCAAAAACAACTATCCTATGAAAATAATTCTTCTCAGTTATTGTATCAATTAAAGCTATAAATGAGCTGGAATTTCAATAAATAAAGAGCCAATTACTTAACAACCGACAGATTTAATGCCCAGTTGAGTGCAAATAGAAAGAAATTAGTTAAGCCAAACTGAACCAAATTTCATTAAACTTGAAATGCAAAGCGTGAATTACAGAACTACCGTCCACTAATTACACAAAACACAAACCCTAACCCACCACTAATTCTTGACTGCAAGACTTGTCCGTTCTGATCTCTAACCCTAGCCCCCGAAACCATACAAAGTCCTCCCCTGCCTCTTGAGCGCGTAAACCACATCCATAGCAGTAACCGTCTTCCTCCTAGCATGCTCCGTATATGTCACAGCATCACGAATCACATTCTCCAGAAAGATCTTCAGGACGCCACGTGTCTCCTCGTAGATCAACCCGCTGATTCTCTTGACACCTCCTCGGCGAGCCAAACGACGGATTGCAGGCTTGGTTATCCCCTGGATGTTGTCCCTTAGCACCTTCCTGTGCCTCTTTGCGCCTCCCTTGCCCAGCCCCTTCCCCCCTTTTCCTCGCCCAGACATCTTTGGTATTGGTAATTGGAAATTGGATAGATGACTGTGACGATGAGCTGGTTTTTGTGTGGGTATTTATAGAGAGAGATGGAAATAGGGTGATCCTTGTGGTAGTGTGAGAGTGGGTTTGGATCGTTGAATGGTTTGAATGGACGGTTTGAGATTGGATATGTTGGTTTGGATCGATGACGTGGATTTGGTCTTGTGCTTTTCTGGAATGAGAAATGGAAACACGGGCGGGGTGGGTTTTTCGGATTTTTGGCGGTAGTGGAAATGCTTTCATGAATTTCAAATCATTTGCATTAAGCACATATTTCAAAAAATATTACATATTCCTTTTGTTTCAATATTTTAGGTCACATTTTATTTTTAAAAAATAAATTATTTTTTATTTTTAGATATTGATTTAGTTATAAATTATCAAATTTATCGCTTCATTAGTTGTCAAATATATTTACACTAATAATTAAAATTTTAAATTGCAATTTTATATATATCCTTTGTTGATATTTCAATGTTCAGTAATTAATAAGATTTTATACTAAGAATGAAAACCATTTTTATATAGTCTCTTCATTTTTTTAAGAACTTATTATTTTTTTAAAAAAAGTACAATAAATAATATCAAATGACATTTTTGTACAAAAAGTGACTATTAACTAATAAAATCTAACTTTCTTAATTTTTGTGTAAAAAAAAATCAGCCTATAATATTGAGACGAATAGAGTATAAAATCAGTTGATATCAATTGATTAACTTATTAAACTTTTAAATAATTGAATCTATATTTTTATAAACTTGATTTGATTTAAATTAATTGATTGATTTAAAAAATTGTTAACATCTTTATAGATGAAAGTAGTGATTTTGAAGTAACTAAACAAGGGGTTCCATAGCAATAACAATGCTTTCTCAAATCTTGTAATACTAACAGATTGACGGAAGACACTTCAATATTCTGGGAAGGAATTTGTCTTAGTGAGGAGGAGCAAAATAAGTATTGAAGTAACTGGTAAAGGGATTAAGGAAACTCCATTTTAGTATTGGGTCGAAAAAAGCTCTAGGACCAAATGGCTTCAAAGCTTCTTTTTGAGAAAATACTAGAAAATTAAGCGATTGATTTCATTGAAGTTTTAAAGGAATTTTTCTCTACGGTACACATGGTAAAACAAGTTAATACTATAATTATTTCTATTTAACTTTTCCAGCCATAAAACCATTGGTGAATATAAGCTTATAGCATGTTGCAATGGGTTATATAAATATATTACCAAGATTTTAATTGATATACTAAGGAAAGTACTTAATTAGTACATTCATCCCAACAATCTATATTTATCCCTAGAAGGAGAAGTTTTGACGATGTATTTTTTGCCTATGAACTAGTTAGAAACTATTATAAGAATGGGAATCACTAATGTGCTATGAAGATTTATCTACAAAAGGCCTGTAATTTAGTCTCATGAGATTTTGTTAAGAAGTATGGATACAACATTCTTAAGAAATTTATCAAGTGGGTGATGGCTTGTGTAATGACAATTTGTTTTCTATGAAGGTTAATAAGACTATCATGGGAAACAAGACTTAAACAATAGGACCTTATTATACTTTTTATTCTTGTCATAGAGAATCTCTCTAGAACTTTGGTAAAGATTACTAAATAAGGGTTTATCTTTACAAAGGCTATAATGGTAAGAAACAGTCACCTTTGCTTTGTTGATGATCTTTTTTTTTTTCATTCTGTATTAGGGACGTTGGCTCTATTAAATTGTTAAAAGAGCAATTGAACAATTTACTAGTATGTCTAGGTTAAAGCCTAATGTGCATAAGAGCTCAATGTGTTTTAATGGAATTTAAGAACCGTTAAAGAAGGTTCTTTTCTGGTGAAGTACTTAAGTATGCGTCTCATATCATCTAGACTTTCAAAGTTCCATCATACTAAAATGATGAAAAACATATCCTATTTATTCCCTAGTTAGACAATAAGGAGTCTCTCTTATACAAGACGGTTGCAATTATAATGCAATATTGCTTGCTATGACTACATTTGTCATATATAAGGTAAAAAATATATGCAAACATTTTTTATATCATGGCATCTCAAATAGACATGGTTATCTTATGGATTGGAAGAAGGTTTGTCAATTGAAATCTATAGAGGAAAGGGCTAGGTATTAAAATCGTTTACTTATAAAATCAAGTTGCATTGGTCAAACATGTCTGAAAATTATTTTCACTGAAGCCAACTCTTTAGGCCACCTAGGTTGCCATGAATAAGCTTAAAAAGCTTAAATTTTAAGGTATAACTAAGCCTCTTGATAGCAACTAGAGTTAGAGACAGTTTCCACATATTAGGCCTTTGATTAAAGGTTAAATTAATTACCGATTGGAAAATGATCTTACCTTTACATTCTAATTTGATCCATGGGCTCAGAAGTTATCCGTAACTGATAAATTTCCTCAAGTAAATATTAATGATTTTAATGTTTGTGAATATGGTAAAATCAAAGATGTATGGAAGAATAGTTGCTGGAGACTTCCTAAACCTATTGATGACTATATTACCCCAACATGAGAGTATGTACAAAGTAAGTTCTACACTAATGTTTCAATGCCTAATGTGATTAAATCGAAGTTAAAGTTTGAAGAAAGATTTACTATTTCTAGGAAAGCCTTAATAGGATATTAAACTAAAATATCCTAGGTAAAGTTGATTTGGTTATCCCAACACATCCCTATACATTGTGTTAATATTTTGTCATCTTAACAATAGTTTGTCGGGAAAAAAATATATTCAAGATGACTAATTTATCATTATATTTAGTGATAATAATTTTATCACCAAAAAGTTGTCATCGAAAATAATATTTTAAATAACAAAATTTTAATTGCCATATAAATTTATATTTTAATGACACTTATATCGTCATTCATTGTGTTAACATTTTATCATCTAATTAATAGTACATACAAGTTTTATATTTAGTGACGATAATTTTATTATATATTGTGATTTAAATTTATCACCTAATTAATTATTTTGTCATGAAAATTATATTTTAAATGACAAATCAACATGTAAATTTATACATTTAATGGCGCTAATATCATCATTCACTGTGCTAATATGTTGTCATCAAATTAATAATTTGTCACTAAAAAATACATTTATGATGACCAATTTATCAATTGTCGTAAAAGATTTTATAATATATTAAATTTTTACGATCTAAAAATCTAATATTGTAACATTCAAACATCATATGTCCAATAACATTCAAAACATAATATGTCCAATAATATATCTAACATAATATGTCCAATAATATGTCATAAATTTTTATCTTTCCGTCTTCAAAAAATTTGCCTTCAAAAAACTTTCATATAAAATTTTGCCTCCAAATTAAATTGTGATGAATATGTGTGCATCATTACTAAATATAATTAAGGAAAACTAAATTATTTCATCACTTATCTATTCAACTCATTAATGACAACTTATTCGCTCATCATATAAATTAATAGTAGGGACAATAAAAGTTGTGATAAATTATTATTTTTTCATCTTCAAAAAATTTGCCACCAAAGAGACATAAAAATTTGCGTCCAAATTAAATTATGACAAATTTATTAGATCATCACTACATATAATCATTAACACAAAATTATTTTGTCACCTATCCATTCTACTAATTGATAATGAACTATTATCTCATCATAATAGAATTACAATTAGTGGTGATAGAAATTGTCATAAATTCGTAGTTTATTATCCCTAAAAAATTCATCTCCCAATTTTTTAACACAATATTTTACCTTTAAAAATAAGTGCGACGTCTTTGTATCCATCATCACTAAATGTGAACTTCGATGACAAAATAATATCGTCACTAATTTGTTCAAGTAATTAATGACAAAAATAGGATGGTATCATCAAAAGAAATATTATGTGATGCTAAATATTATCATTAATTACAGACAATTTGTCATTGAAAGATTTTCCTCCAAAATTTTGGTGCAAAAGTCTACCTCCAACAATTTATGTGACGAATTTCCTTTTATCATCATGAAATATGTAAATTAGTGACGACATACACGATATATCGTGACAAAAGTGAAAGTTGTCATAATAGTGAATGTTATAGTCACGATTACAAATTTTGTAACTGTTACTTGAGAAATTGTGACAAAATTTAGTGTGTGGCAAGCAAATTCATCATAAAATGTGTGAGTTCTTGTAGTGCTTGGTTTGCCTTAAAAAGAAGATTGCAAAATAGAGATAAATTATGTAAATAGTAGGTAGCAAAATGTGAACTATGCTATAATGTTGATGAATGTTGTAAGTATTGGTATGGGTGAGATTGCAACCTAAGAAGCAGGTGAATTAGGTGGCAAATAAAATTTAAAAGATAAGAGGAAGAGAGGCAAAATAAATACACAAATTTATAATAGTTTGACAATATGTCTACATCCATTCCCTAAACAACCATCTAGGCCTTTTTACTTTTCTTTTTTTTAGGCTCAATAATAACCTTTCCTCTTATAAGCTAAGGAATAATCTTTACACTTCTCTCTTTTGAAGAAAGAACAAAAGAGACAATCCACCCTTTGATATTTTTCAAGGTATAATAGTAACTTTAACACTTAACAAAAGAAAGATCCTTAGTAAGTCTCTAAGCCTCTAGACAGACAGCAATGACACTTGGTTTCAAGGAAAAACCTACTCTCACTAACTTTAAGCTTAGTTACAAACTCAATAGGTTTTTTCTACTGCAAAATATAAAAAGCAACATAAAAAAGTTTGCAAAAAAAGGCTAAACTTTTTCAAGATATTTTCTTTCTTTTAATCTTCAAATAAAGGTTGTTTTATATGAGAACCTCAAAAACTAGTCAGTAGAGACAAATGTAATAGTTTCCATAGCTTTTAAAAAAACTAGTTGTTAGATGTGTCAACCCCATTGAATTCTTCCCATGATCATTGAATCTTCAACTTTCACTTTCAATGCTCGTTTAACTTTTGTCATGTCGATTGTGATCTTTAAACATGCCATGTTGAACTTTTGTCATTGTTGTTGAATCTTCACCTTGGTTATTAGCATTTTTGTCCACCATTATTGTCTGATATAGCTTGGTTAAAGTGCTTCTTAGAAGATTTTGCAACTCCTTGTAAATTTCTTCAATGCCCATTGTTTTCCTTCCATGCTCATTGAATTTCATCCATAATCATTGGACCTTTTGTCTTTTTTATTTTAAAAAAAATTTGTTATTACACTAAATGCCTTCAACATTCTCAAATATTTACCACCTTAAAATGTTTTACCTCTATCTTTAAAATTATATTAAGGGATCAAACAAATATTTCGATATTTAGGTAGACAATTCTCTAAGCATCATTTCCTTTATGCTTTAACATGTCTTTTAAACACTATTCTTTGAGGTGTGCCTTTATCTTCTCCTTTAGGTGTTAACCCTTTAACAAAAGCTACATGCATAAACACTCAATCATTAAGGTTAGAACTTCTCTTACTATTTGGATCATTCAAAATAATCTATACAAATGAGCAACCTTGGGGCTAAGAATCTCTCCTTTTTTTAATGATGACAAAACTAAAATGCTTGATAAAATAGAAAAGATACTTTATCGACTTATAAAATTCTCCACCTTTTTATCATCATGACAAAAAAATAGTGAAATAAGAAAAAAAAAATAAAAGATATAAAATTTTTTTTACAAAGTATTAGATGCAAATCCAAAACTACAAAGATGGTACCAATTGTTGATTTTAAAGTTCAAAACTACAAGTCAAATGATACCAATTATTGGTTATAAATCCTAAACTACAAGTATCCAAATAAAAGATATCATTTGTTGAATTGATTCTAAAATAAAGATACTAATTTGTTAAAGCAAAATTATTAGACCCTTAAACTTTCAAAACTATAAGTAACAAAACATACCAAAAGTTGAAAACAAATTTAAACTTTAAATTATTTCCAAATCAAAATATACCATAAAAATGAAGTATTCCAAAAATGCTATCGAAAACTTAAAAAGACTCTCCCTTTCTCATTGCATTCTTAAATGGGTTTAAAATTATTCTCCCCTTAATCAAATCTCCTTAAACTTAGGGTCATTGAGGAAATACTCAACTAAAATAAACTATAAATACAAAACTTTGGTAACATTAGAGAGTAAAGGAATTAAGATCAACTGTTGCATAGGCTTAAGTTATACAAGCATAAAAGGCATAACAACTCCTTAATTTATACATACAAATAAAAATTAAATAAAGAGGAGGGCAAAAGATACATTACACTTTACATATAGCTCGACGCCAATTAACACTTGAAGCTTTTATGCCTACTTAAAAACTATTTTTTTTCACCTTTAGATGTTTCATTTTATGTTTTAGATGAAAAAGCCTAATCTACAAATCAAACTTTCTTTGAAATCCATTTTATGTCCTTAGGAGTTAGGAAGATGATTCTCATCATTTTACCCTTGCATAGCAAAAGTATGTCGTATGGTCGAAATTTCCATAATAAAAGTATTGTTTTATGAATTATCTTCTAACCGCATTGATAAAGAGGTCATGAACTGACCTCCTAACAGGTTGAGACTTAGGAATAAGAGAAACATGTCTTTCCTATTAGGTAGGAGTCAACACTATTCAATTTAAATTGAAAAATCAAATTGAATATTGCTAATTCAAAATTTTCGTTTAGTTTATTTGATAATTCAATTCGGCACAATTTGGTTATTTTGGTTCGGTTTAATTTTGAAGTTCAAAAATTTTGGTAAAATCAAACAGAACTGAGTTTTTATATCTCACTTTTTTTAATTTTTAAGATGAAATTTTGTTTTAAAATAATATTTTGACTTTTTTTTTCTACTAATTGTGTTTTCAAATAATAATTTTAAAGATATAATTTTATAATAAAAATCTAATAAATTTTATTTTATTAAATGTAAAGAAACAAAAAAGCCTAATAATATTGAGCCTTAAAATAGCCCAAACTGAATAACTAAATCGAATCATTCAAAATGTTTCATTTTAATTCAGTTTGATGTTAAATATTATTCAATTTGATTCAATTTATAAAAATATAAATTTCAACTTTTCAATTTAATCGATTTGGTTCAGTTATGTTTGGTTTGAATTGAATGTCCACCCTATTATTAGGCCTTTATTATGAGGACTAATAAATGAAGGCATGGTTAGCTTTAGGCCTTTGTGCATGTGAGTGTGAGCATTTGGTGCTTTGCACATGTGTCTTAGATGATGAAAGGGAAAGTGTTCTAGCTTTAGAAGAAGCCTTTACAAATTTAGTTTTTGAGGTGGAGGCTTTTGAATAGTCAAAGCCTAATCCATATTTGTCCCTTAAGGTCATTTGGACAAAATTAAATCTAATTTTTCTTTTCTTTTATAAAAAAAAAAAAAGGCAAGGAAGTCTTTTAAACTTAAAACTTCTTTTTTAAGGCTTTCATTTTGAGAAGAAAGAATTTTATAAAATTTATTCACTTTAAACAAATCCTCGTTTTTCATCTTCAAAACATCAAAGTTCTTTTTAATTCCAACAATCAAGATCACTATTGGTAGATTTAGGAATTTCATAAGATTTCTAATAGTAAACATGTTTTAAAGCTCTATCTCATTATCATCTGCATCATTATCTATAGGATTTGGTCTTACCCCAAATGGAGAGCCTTCCTCTAATGCCATTAAACACAAATTAGCTTTCTCCGTCCTTTTGACTCTTATTTGAATAAGCTTAATTCAACAGAGTTTGGGTTATCCCAAGTGTCTTTTAAGGCCTTTTTTTTCCTCTTCTTAGTTTTGATCTTGGGACAATCAATTTTGATATTACCTAACTATCCATATCTATAACACTCCATTTACTCAAGTTTTTCCTTTCCTTTCTTTTGAGACATCTTCTTTAACATCCTTTTAAACTAGTTTGTGATGAAAGCAATGTCCTCATCATCCATTTATTCATCTTTAGAGCTTAAAAGTTTAGAGAATGCTTTGAGTGCAACTCCTAACTTTCTTTTGCTTGATTCCTCAAAAGAAGATGAAGCTTTTCTATTCAAATTCATCTCATAAGCACTAAGATTTCCCAAAATTTCATCAAGTGGCATGGTCTCTAGGTCTTTTAAATCTTTGAGGAAGTGACCTTAAACACCTTAGAACTTTCATTACAAGTTCTTCATTGGTGTACGTCTTCCTAAAAAGCCTTTATTTTATTAATAATTTTGATGAAATGATCATACATTTTTGAAATCTTCTCATCTGAATTCATTAATAAGGTCTAGTATTGGAAAATAAGGATTTTCATCTTATTTTCTTCTCCTAATTAGTACTTTCATGTGTAATCTCTAAGGACTCTCAAATTTCTTTAGTTGTGGTCTTCATGTTTACCTTACTCACTTCTACACAAGGCACACAAAAACATATGGATAACCATATCATTGTTTGCAATTTACTTCTTCTCTTTCTCAGACATTTTATCAATTTCTTTCTTCATTTGAGTTTCATCAATATGTATCTTTATAAAAACAAATTGGCCTTTCTCATAAAGTGCTAAGCTAATAAAGATGATGGACAACATAATAATCAATATCAATATATTTGGTCTACTTATGGAAGACAAAACTATATGCAATATGAGTAACACTCATATTATCACAATATAAAAGAGTAGGCAATGAAGGAAACACCCATATTTATAAGTAATTATTGCAACCAAACTATCTCATAAGTAGTGAAAGCCATGGCGCGATATTTCTCCTCTATGGAAGATCTATAGATAATCTCCCTTGATGACCCCTGAATGGGCAAGGAATGTGTGGGAAAGCTGTAACAACAAGAGGAGTCTCATCAACAAGAGAGGAAAAAGACACCATTATAGCAAAAGAACCATCTTTCGTTCTTTGGACTAAAGGAGGTTCCTTTTTGCCCTTGTCGAGGTTGACAGTGACATTCTTTAGGAAGTTCATCTCTACAATAAATAAAGTTAGAAAAGTATTAGTCAAACACCAGTTGTAATAATCAAATGTTATAGGAAGAATATAAAATTGTATTCTTTTAGCCAAAGGTTTTTGGTGAGACCCATGTTTAGTATTGGAGTAATCACTGCCTATTATTGAGCTAGATGGCTGCTTAACATCCAATGGTTGATTCCTAATGAACTCTAAATGTACCACTTAGATGAAGGTTGCATTACGTTGCACTCATATATAGGTCAATAACAAAATTTGCCTTTTTTGTGTTAAATTTTCAGGAGAGTGCAAAGGCTTTTCAACAAAACTCCTATAGAAAGTGTTTAGATCAGTAATGTGCTGGATTAGGAAGTATTTGTTAAACCGGTCCTTCACATATAAAGACAGGCCAAACATTATCTTAGCTTTTAACTTAAAGGTCAATGATAGAAATGCCTAGCAAATTGCCTAATTAAACTATATAAGTTTTAAATAAAAGTGTTATTATGAATAAAACCCTTCATCTGATATATCACAATTAGACTATATAAAATTCTAATAATGTTCAAGTAAAGTTAAGTTACAACTAAATGGTAGAAATTTTGGTAGTTGTTTATAATTAGGTGAAGAGGGAATCTAAGTCCTACATCTAATTGTTCTTTGTGAACCATTATGGTTCCCATATCCACCTGATCATGAGACCTATAACCTACTTGACATTTTAATAGTTTGTAATGTCTAGGTATCTCATATAGGTCCTTAAACTAGCATATAACGCCTATGTCCAGAACACTCTCTATTTGACTTAACCTAACAATGGCATGAGAAATTGTGCCCTCCATTCCTAAGAAAATAAAAATGAAACAAGGAAATGTGAAATACCTGACAATCAAAGTTTAGAATAGTTCTGAATCACTTAGCCTCCAAACCCAAAAAAGTAAACAAGGGAAAAATGCAATAAGATAAAAAAGAGAGGAAGAAGAAATGGGATTAGTGGTGGCAAATTTAATAAAAGCAAAGGAAAGTTTGGTGGCAAAAAATTATGTGAAGATAAAAGCACAATGAAGCCTAAAAAGCAATGTTTGCATATGTAAAAAAATGTAAAAGATGAGGAATCCTTTTATATTTGATTTTTGCATAAAAAAATGTAATATCAATAAATGCTAAGCACTGAAAATATGTGCCTCAAATTGTCAAAAAATGTGGCAAAAATAGGTAGTTAGATTTTTCAAGAAAAATCAAATGACACACTTATTCAACAAAAATGTCGCTAAATAATAGAAGGAAAAATATAAGAAAGAGGTAAAAAAAAAAAAAAGAAGAAAAGAAAGAGAGAGGAAAGAAGTACAACAAAAAAAGAAGGATGGATCCTTGTACACCCGATTGACATAAATATCAAAACGTAATTGATCGGAGGAGACATTATAAATGGTCCCCTAACTAACTAGACGCCATTAATATGGGTAACCTTTCAGGTGAATGCAATGACAAAATGCATTCGGTGACATATAATCTAGTCAACTCCTTCACTGATGGCATGACAAGTCAATGCGAACATGACCAAGAAAGGACAATTCTTGAAATTTAGCGAAACAACATTCAAAAAATCATTAGCATATATAATTTTCATGTTTTTTGGCTAGCATAGTTAAGGATAATCAAATCCCCTATATCATGGAAATAATCTCTATCCAAACTAATGGCTATTATTTTATAATGATAAAAGGTAAATCAAAGACAACATCCAGATCATCTTAAGCTCTCATATTGCTCTCTCAACTTTCTCAGCTCATTCTCTAAAAAGCATTTTTACTAATAAAAATATTAGAGTGATTTTGAGCTCTAGACTACTCTTACTTATATTTTCTCTTATGTAGGTTAGCATTAACAAGTTCTGAAGATCCAAGGGCCCAGTGGTGATATCGAAAATTATTTTCAGGGGCCTCACTTACTTAAAGGTGTTCGTTACTGACACAACGAACAATGGTAGTGGCGAGATGGGTGAAGGAGGAGGAGATGGGCGGAGAAGGGAAGGAAAAAGGAGAAATCTATTTTTGGAGTGAGAGGGGAGTGTTTTGTATGATCAAAATTCAATTTTAGAAAATTCTATCAATCAAAGTTATTTTAAGAATATTTTTCTCTATTTATTTATATAGTTATAAATTTTAATAATTGAATGATAAGTAGATGTATTTTAATGTGTTTAAATAGATTATTTAATGTATATAAGTATTTTAAAGAGAAATAATTTTATGTTGAAATGATTATTATTTTAATGAAGGTTATGTTATTCATTATGATTTAAATTGAAAGAGTTATGTTTAATGAATGTTTTAGATTTATGAAATTAAATTTAAATGAGTACATGATAATATTTAATATTTTAAGATGAGTATATATAAAGAAAATATATTTAATGATTAAAGATTTAAACGTATATGTTTAATTATTTAAAGTATGAAATTTATTGAGATTTAAGAAACTTATGAACATTACTTTAAGTTAATATGAATATATAATTTAAATGATTTAATGTTAATTAAATTATGTGAATTAACTATGTTAAGTGAATATTTAAGAAATTTAAGAGATTAATTTAGTTAATATGAGTATATGATTTAAATGATTTTAATTTTAATTATACCATATGAGTAAATTATGTTCAATCAATGTTTAAAGAATTTAACTAATTTATGTTAAGGATATTAAGTTATTTAAATTTATTGGAGTTGTTGATTAAGCTAATTGAATTAAAAATATCATATGAATTGATTTAATTTAAAGTTTTTAATTATGAGAAATATATTTATTTATGTGAGAAGAGTTTTTATTAATTTTGAGAAATCAAATTATTTATGAGATATATTTTATGTCATAATAAGAAATTAGTTATAGATGATTTTTTTATTTAATTTAAGTAAAATTTAATATTAATTATTTAAATGAGATATTATATTATATTTAAGAGAATTCATTTAATTTAAGTACATTTATATATTTTATAGAAGTTAATTTAATTATGAATAAAGAAATTTAATTTTGTATGGTACATATTTTTAATTATGAGAATTCTAACTATTGTATTATTATTATTATTATTATTATTATTTTCAAAAAAAGAAAAAAATAAAATAAAGAAAGAAATTAGAAGTCAAATGATTTTTTATTTTATTATCACTAAAACAAAATGATGCCATTTTGGTTATATTTAAAAAAAAAAAATAAACTTAAGGTTGGAGGATGGCTTCTTCTTCCTTCAGCCCCCTTCTTTATTTCAAATGTCCATGACAGCAAGGGGTTGAGGACCTTTGCCGCTCCATCTTTTTTCTTTGTCAGTTAGGGGGTTTCAACCTATGCTAGCCTCTTGGTTTTGCCTATGCAACCATCAATTTTCATATTCATTAATTGCATCCAGGCTAAGGTATTATCAAGTTGAACTATAGTTTTCCCTAGTTGGAGGATTCTTATATCAAGGATCTCAAATCATATAGCATTATGGTCTGAGCACTCTACATACGTATGTATAAAATCTTTTCTCTTACATATGTCATCAATTTATGTGTGCATCATAATAAATCAATCTTTTTTCCTTACGGTTCAAGCATTTTTCTTATCGTTTAAATCTCTTTCTGTTTTTTTTTTATTTTATTGATCTTTTCTTTTTATTACTGTAAAATAAAATAAATTGATAAATTTTTATTTAGTTTAGTTCAGATTTTCTATTATTATTTTAATTTAATTTTAAAAGTTTATTTTATATAAAAATTAAATAAATTAAAATTTTAAAAATAAATGAACCTGATAATTTAAACTTAAGATTATATAATCATTCATATATTTTTGAAAATGTATTACAAATAACTTTTCATTAAATTAGGCTCCATAATGATGAATAACTAACTTGCAAAGTCAAAACAAATGTAATTAGAAATCAATAACAATCTACCTTTAATCCAAAAACCATTATATCTATTATTCAACACAAATTTAACAATAATGTAACAAAAATGTACCTGTAGAATAATAACAATGCATCTAAAATGAGAAAACAATGTACCTAGAGTACAACACTAGTATACTTAGGATCATTAGAAATGCAAAAAATCATCAAAAACTTTTTATTATAGAAGTTAAGATAAAAAATCAATATACATATAGTACAAAGTCAATGTACATTCTCTAAAATATTAATGTATCTTTATATCAAACGTTATGTGTCTGCGATTCCAAATTATTATACCTACAACCCAACAAAAATATACCTAGATATTTACAATTTTTATTAACAACTTCTTATACATTGCCAATTCTCATACAATTCATTAACAGTTTAAATTCATATCAACATCAAAGATCCTAACTCATTTTTACGTAACTAATATATAATTCTATTCAAAACTCTTAACTTTAAATAAATACTCATTGAAATATAGAAAAATAAAAATATTTTAATAGAAATATAGGAAAAAAAAATACAATATAGAAAAAATGATATGAAAATTTATTAAAAAAGAGATCTAAAATAAACTTTTGTGATTTTGAATAAAAAAGGAAACTTTTAGAGAAATATTTATTAAAGAAGGGATCTCAAACATAAATTTTGTGATTTTGAATAAGAAAATAAGCTTTTAAAGCAAAAAATTTGAAGTTGAAAGGGAAATCAACTAGTTTGTTATTTTGAAATTATAAATCCCACACGTGTGAATAAAAAATTTATTCCATAAAATGCAAAAAAAAAAAAAAACATGTATTGAAGTTAGGATCACGATGCAAGGTGGACACGAATCCATGATATAATTTGCGCTAGTTGTTCTATAGTATGTCTGCTTAAGTATTAGTGTCCTTTGGACGCAACTCTCTTTCCATCTGCTTCTCTATACGTTTCTGACTTTTTGCCTAAGTCTAAGAGAGTGGCTATCGATAGTCTTTGACTACCGATGGGGGCTCCTTTCTCTTTCTCTTCCCCTCTTGTGTATATATTATGATTTTATTTGTGTTTTTTTTATGTGTTGTTTAAGTTGATTTTGGTTAGATACTCCATGGAGATTTGGATTTCCTCTACTTTTTGGTGTTGCTCAGTCACGACATTAACTGTCGATATGTTGATTTTCTCAGAGATACCTCCATGGAGGTGTGGAATTTACAGGTGGAGATATATCATATATTAGAGGGCGCTATTGCAGTTAATCTATCCAAATGTTATGATTTTTATATGTCATGAAAATCTAACCTTCAGATCAACTGCCATTTTATATTACTGTGGGAGCTGGTTTTCTTATCCTTGTGGTTACCATTATACACAAGAGATACATTGTTCCCACACATGTTGGACGATGGTGTTGGTGGGATTATTGAGGAATATTTTCAAAATTGTATTTGCCCTAGTGGGTTTTTTACTATTCAAATGCTACTGGACATGGACTCAGATAAGCATATTTTTGAAATTCTTATCTTCTGTACTATGTTTTGGGCTCAGTCCTCTTTTAACCAATATATACTTTAATTCTGAGAAAAAAAAAAAAGCGCTAGTTGGATCTGGTTAATCTTTCAGATGTTTAGGGTGGACTTGGGCTAAACATATTTCGGGCCCGTGCTCATATTAATTTGAGATCGGGTGCTTCATCTAGACATTGATTTGTTGGCCCGGCCCAGGCATGCCACCTGTAGGCTGAAGCTCTGAAGCCAGTAACCGGAAGGTTGCAGAAACGGCGCCATAGGAGTTTTTTCCAATTCTTTGTTTTTAAAACTCTAAAACCCTAAACCTTTCCACTTGGAAAACAAAAATGTCGTTCTTCGACCTCAATATACCCTACGAAACATCTCAACTGTCCAAAACGG
>CATIWR010677317.1:0-18374 GCA_949677035.1 Omphalea diandra | reverse complement strand
ATATATATATATATATATATATATATATATATATATATATATATATTAGCCACGATTGAGTGAGGGAACTTGAGTACCTGTGACCTCAAGACCTTATGATCCCTCTGAGGATAATGATTTAGTTCATATTTTTTTCCTTTCTCTTTTTGCATAGGTGATCATGTAGTTCCTTTTGGGAGAAAGGTTTAGCCTTAACTACCTCTAGCATGTTATGTCTTTCACATGAAGTCTTCTACATGTTAGCTTTGTGAGTTTCCATTTTGAGGTTATGGACATCTTAGTCCTCTTCATGGTTAATGGTGGGATTAGAAAGGCTTTGGCTCTTTTGGAGCATAATATAAAAAGGATCCCATGTGCCATGATTCTTGCCTTAGGCCTTCAAGATCCTCTAACTTGCACTTACATTCCATGCCATGTTTATGATTTCTATGTTTCATGATGCATGAGTTTTGCCTTATTCATTATTATTATAGCAGCAATACAATTCATGTTATGTTGAGATGTTTATGATTATGGACTTAGAAATATGTTTAGGTTCCTAGACTTAGAGACATGGTAAGATTTTTGTATAAATCTTACTCTATTTATTTTGGTATTATTGTCCTTATGATGGCTACTAACTTATGCATTTTTTAGATGTAGGTGCTTACTTGAGTTAGGTCATCAATGATGACCTTAATGGTCATTATTTAGAATGACTATACATGAGGTGGTTGATGGATATGCATGCCCCCCCTTTACCATGATACATGACCCCTATACCCTTTTAGCATTGGTTATGATGATGCTTTAGTTTGACTAATTGGATTACATTAGAAACATGCTTAAGGGCATTAATCAGACTAATTAACAATATGGTTAAAATGGTAAAAGTGAACCAAAGATGTTTGAAGGAGGGATCCTAATATTTGGGCTATTTAGCGGTGCCTAGCCTTTTCCCTAAGTTGTATTCAATCTTTGAACTCAATCTCTAATTGGGTGAAGAAAAATTGGGCCTTCTAAATGACTTAGTTAGGTTCAAATTTCACCTCACCTAGATTCCTATCCCCACCAAAGTTGGGTGGTGACTTCATATCCTCCAAGGATGATACCAATGTATTGACCAACCTTAGTCCCCCATTGACCACTATTTGGATAAAAAGGCTTCAAAATTACATGAGGCCCAAAGATCCCTTATTGATCCAATCACATGCTACAATTTTGGGTTCTTACCAATATAAAAACCTCATTCTCTTGGCCCCCTATTCGTCAATAAAAGGAGGGAGTCGCAAGCAAGATTTCACTTATTCAAGTGAAAACTTGAAGGCGCTTACTACGACGTTAGGGCTTAATAACTATTATTTCTTCATCAGCACCATGATGTTCTAGAATGGCAAGGCTTAAGTTCTATATATTGGCCATGAGGAAGAAAAAGGAAAGAGATTTTGGTGAATTTAATAAAGAAATAATTTACACATAAGAGAAGTGTCAATTTTGGAGAATATAAGGGTACTAAAATCCTTAAAATTGCATTTATGATTGTTAGTAGGAAGATAGAGGTATTTGAAGTATCTACGCATATGCAAAATTGATATGTGAAGATATATACATATCTACACATGATTAATTATTAGCCCAAAACATTCTACATCTGCGCATTCAAAATATGAATTTGTATAAGAATTATATTTTTATTTGAAGTAGAATTGGGTCATCTTGAAGGTTTATAAGAGATAATATATAAATTAAAGTTTTATATAAGAAAAGTATATATGTGAAACAACCATATACCTATCAAACACACATTATTTTGAAAATTATCAACTAGTGAACTTAATTCATTTTTTATGAAATTGTCGATAAAAGAGGAACTCTTTAGATATAATTCAATCCTAAAAGGGACATATATATGAAGAATATAGTATACATTACAAGGAAAGTATGGCACCTTTAGAGGGAAGGGAAGGGAAGAATGAATATAAAAGGTTTGCTACTAGAAGAAGCATAGTAGCACATATATCCTTTATGCATCCTTTAGCATGATCTCATTATTGTTTACATGTTGCTTTGATGTGCTTTGCATTGCATGATTATTTTTTCTTACCATGGCCAATTAAAGTAAGAGATCAAACTATAGAGAATTGTTTTTATGTTTAAAGAAATCAGGGATACGAACCCGAAAATGATAAATTTATATATGGCCTCAAAAGAAATGGATGGATGGATTTGAATGCCTTAGGTTGTTACAGGGTAAATTTTCATTACCCAAATCTCTCAAACTATATTCGTAGGCTTGGAAGCAAAAGATGTTTACCCTCATATGTGAAAAATTTATGTAAAGGCCTTAAAATAAGCACAAAGGATTTGTACATCTACAATAATACTCTATCCTAGAAGTATAAGATTATGCCATGCATGGAGATTAAAATGATCCCTTGTTTGCTTCCCTAAAAGAAGGAGAGTGTTGGATTTTTTGGGTCGAACACCCATGATGTGACCTAACCCATATCCACATGTTATTATTATCATTTAATAATAACCAATAAAGGATATGGATAATGAGAATGATAGAGTTATATTCAAATAAAAAGATAACTAGCTGAATAGATATAAATAACTTAATACTGTTATCTGTAATTAATATTTCTCTTTCTTCCATCTCACGTTAATTCTCTATATAGAGAAAACCTTTCTTCCATAGAAAAGAAAAATCTTTTAGTCTCAAGTTCTCTTACGTGGATTGTGTGAGAGGTAAGTTATCTATGTTGTGACAACAAATTTCAATGTGTTATTCGAGTTAATATGATTAGAATTCGACTTTGCATGTTCATGATCTTGTCATGACTCATGAATCTCTTAGTGAAATTCATGGGTGTAATCAAAATCTAACAATGGTATCGGAGCTCTAGGTTAGAAACATGTTATATATGTGTGTGTGTGTGTATGTGTGTGTGTGTGCGTGTGATTCCTCTCGTTTATTTTCTATGATTCATTCTAAGTTGTAAGAAACATGTTTTTGAGATTCAAAAATTGTGTTAATGTACATAAATTTTCATTTTGGTTAATATTATTTCTTTTAAAATATATTAATATGCCAACTTTAGAGAATTATTGTTTTATTTCACTTGATATCTCGCTATGAAATTGTGGTCTTTTTATAAGAGAGTTTGTAAGCTTTAAAATGATATATAGATCACATGATTGGGATGAATGTTGAATAAGTTATGGTCTTCCAAAGTCAAATAATCGAAAGTGCGTTTTCACAAACATGGTGTAGAGTTGTTTTTAGGATAAGAATATTTTGGTTCTGGTTCATTTTAGGATGGTTTTATTATTCTTAATGTGGAATATATTAATACCCATAATGTATGTTTTTCATATTTTACATCTTTCTGCTCCATGTGAAAATGACGTGAATGTATGGCACACTAGACTTGGTCACATTAGCCAATAATGAATGAACTGATTGGCCAATAAGGGCTTATTAGGTAATATAGAAAGGGTTGATTTGTCAACTTGTGAGCATTCCCTAGTTTGAAAAACAACGAGAAAACCATTTGGAAAAGGAATTAGGGCCAAATCACCATTGTAATTAATTCATTATGACATATGTTGTCAAATGAATGTTACACAAGACACTTTATTTTATCACATTCATATATGACTATACTTGATACAGTTATGTCTATTTGATCTCTCATAAATCACAATCATTAGAATGCTTCATAAAATAGATGAATTTGGTTGAGAATCAATTAGATAAGAAAATTAAAATATTAAGGACCGAAGAGGACATGAATATCTATTTGATGAGTTCAAGTAGTTATGTGATAAAAAGGGTATAAAACATTAGTTGTCTATCTCATATACTCCATAATAAAATGGTGTTGTGGAAAGAAGAAATAGGACTCCAATTGAAAAGGTTAGGTCAGTGATGGCTCAGGCTCAATTGCCTATCACTTATTGGGGTGCTGCATTATTAACAACCACATTTGTTCTTAATCGCATGCCCATGAAATCGGTTGCCACTACTCCATATGAGTTATGGATTAATAAAAAACCTGATCTAAATGTTTTTAAGACCTTAGAAATATATTGCCTATGTACATGATGCCTCTCATAAATATGGTAAATTAGGTACAAGAGGTAAGAAAAGGATCTTTATAAGATATTTTGAACATTCTAAAGGATATGTTTTCATAGGCAAACAAGAAGGTGATAACATTACTGAGTTTAAATCACGAAATGTCACATTCTTAAAGAATGAATTCCTTAGATAAGGCCAAATAAATTAAAACTTATATTTGTACAAAACTTATTACCATATTGATTTCGCTTCTCAAGAGTTGAATCCATTTTCTTTGAGTGAGAGTGATATGAGGAGTAATGAATTAGTTTTAATAGAAACTTAATCACAACCTGAATTGGATCCACCTATGATTATTCATCAAAGGGGGAGTAATAATGAAATTATGGAATCTCAAATTTGACAAATGAGTTGTAAGTTGATTCCACGTTGTCATTTTGAGATTGAAGGGGAAATATTTATTATTACTCCTAAGATGAGGCTGAGCCAAAGAATGTGAATAAGGATCTCAAAAGACTTACTAAAAATGATTAAGGAAGACTATTTTATATATCTAAAAAGGTCCAAAGAAAAGTTTGTGATTATCTCATTATATTTGGATGACATTCTGATAGCTGATAATGATGTGGAGTATGTTAAAAGGATAAAAGGAACCATCATCCAATTTTGAAATGAAAGATATGGGTGAAGTAATATATATTCTTAGAGTTAAGTTTACAAAAGATCATTTAAGGAATTCAATATCTCTTTCACAAGAGCAGTGTATTAAGAAAATCCTGGAGCAATTTAATATGCAAGATTAGAAGCCAATAGATATTCCCATTAGAAAAGGTAAAGTCCTTAGTAGAAGGATGTTTCTTGAAACATTAAAGGAGAGAGAGAAAATGAGTAAAGTTCCATACTTAAGTGTTATTGGAAGTCTTATGTATGGTAGATGTGTGTTAAACCTGATATTTGTTATGTTATTGGTCTCACAAGTAGATATCAATCCAACCTTGGTCAAGCACATTGGAAAGCAATAAAAAGGCTACTAAGATACCTCTTGTTAGAGTGAGTGACAAACGTGGCAACCCAAGAGGGGGGGTGAATTGGGTTGTAAAAAAAACAAACACAAACACAACAAAAGTAAACATACAAATCAAATACAAAGATTTTTATAGTGGTTCAACAATGTTCCTACTCCACTCCCTAAGCTTTCACTTAGGCCTTTTCAATTTCTTTTATAGGCTCAGGAACAACCTTTCATTTTTTAAGGCTCAAGGACAACATTTATAATCACTTTTTTTTACAAAGAATAAGAGAGTGAACCCAACCCTTTTAACCACTAATAAGGATAGATCCAAGTAGTGTCAATGCCTCTCAATTAGGCAGCAATTACACTTTTAGTGTTCAGGAAAGCCTACTCTAAAAAAAGTAACAAAATAATCCTCACTCTATCCAAATACAAAAACAACACCAATAGGTTTGTACGCAAAGCTTGCTAAATGTTTACAAGTTGTTCACAAGGTTTCATCAATCAATTTAGTTTTCAGAAAAGCTCTTTATATACCCAAACTACAAAATTAGTCATTGGAAGACTTAAAGTTAAGTTTGATAGCTTTTCTTTAAAACTAGCAGTTAAAGGTCACAACACCTGTTGAGACTAAGCAATGTTCGTTAAAACTTATAACGGATAATTCCAATGCCTATTGTCAATATTCCCATAACCATTGATCTTAACTTCAAGGCTCGTTGGACCAAGAACAATGTCCATTGTTGATTTTCTAGAAAGCTCAAACTTGGTGCTCTATTTTTCAACAATTGCATACATGCTTCAATGCCCGTTGAGCAACTCGCAATGCCCGTTAAAAACTCCTTCAATGTATGTTTCGAGTTCCAGAAGCTTTAGCTTAATCTTGGGCACTTTTTAACATTTGTTGCAAATATGCAACGTTGTTGATGTTTTTTAAATCAATGTATGTTGCAAAAACATAATGCCTATTGCGAGATTCAATGTGCATAGTTATGTTTGACCAATTGTCCAATGCCCCAATGCATGTTAGTGAATTTTCAATGTCGTTGAATCATCCAATGCTCAGTGGCAAACCTTCAATGGCTGTGGTGAGGTCCAGAATGCATAGCTTGTGTCATACCAATGGTCTAATACCTGTTGTGAGTTGTGGATGTTCACAATGCTTGTTTGGAATCTCAAAATGTCGATTGGTAGTCCCAAATTACACCTCTTATATAAAAACACTTGGGGTCACATATCCTCCAAGTATTCATACCATTCTCTCCTTGAAGGATACAACCTCTTGTTATTGTGCAAGAGGTTGTTCGGTTAAGGAGATCCTTGAAACATTTAACAAAAGGGGAAGATGCTATAGAGTCAGTTTTCATTAACTATGACAGTCAAACTATTATAGCATATATAAAAGACCCCAAGTTCCATGCAAAAACCAAGCACATTATATCAAAAATAACTTTATGAAAGACATGGTAGTAAGCAAATAAGTGAACATGGAGTACATTTTCACACAACAATTGGTTGTGGATCCCTTTACGAAGCCCACACCTAAAGATGCATACTTTAGGCATGTTAAGTCATTGGGCCTACGTAGGTGTTGAATGTACTTGTAAAAACAATTTCTCAAAGATTTTCACTTGTTTATATTTTCTTTAAATGCAATATATATATATATATATATATATATATATATATATATATATATATATAAGCAGGAGTACATATTTGATATAGGAAGTATGTTGCACATATATGAGATTGGCCTTCTCACACAGGCAATCACCTTTTTTACTAAGTGTAAACAAAGATGAGACAAATTTAAGTGACATTATCTAAGTGATAATAGAGAGCAAAATACTTAAATTCAAAATGTCACCTTTATAAATGAAATAAAAGAAAATGTTGATAAGTTGTATTTGAGTTCTAATGGATTTATTATGAGGAGTACATTGGGAGAACTTATAATTAGATGTTATGTGCATCTAATTACAATATGTATGGTATTTATAATTTGTAAGACTTACGCTCCATGGGAAAGGAAATAGTACCATAATATGTGATCATACCACATATGCATAAATCGTCCAATTAAAAAAATAAAGTTAATAATTGAATTACTTTATTTAGTGTGAGGTCCTCGAGTTTATAAGTAATCTCGTATTGGTATTCTTATGACTTTAGTATGTACTCACAATTTGTATTCAATGTTTGCTATCTTAGAATGTTGCTAGAAGATCATGATTTGATTTAGTTTAATGGGGCATCTTTAGAAAAACGAGTTAAATAAGAATTGTGGAGTTCAAGAAAAAGGATGATCATTTTGAATTATTACATTGACATGTATTTATTATTAGATTGGTCATATTTTATCTTATTGATATAACAAAATAATAGATACATATAGATTCAATATGAAATGATATCTCATAATAAGAATGTGATAAAATGATCTAGAATACAACATAGTGAACATGTTTCAAGTTTCTTTAAAATGCTACATAATCCTAACAAATATATAGCAAAGATGCTCTCATAGTATACATGGTTGCATGACTTATTTAACGAGTATGAACCTCATAAGTAGAGAAGAGAGTTGATCACATCATGTGTGAGTGGGAGATGTTGGATTTTTTGGGTCAGGCACTTGTGACATGACCCAACCCGCATCTACTTGTTATTATTATCAGTTAATAATAATCACTAAAGGATATGAATAATATTATTATCAGTTAATAATAATCACTAAAGGATATGAATAATAAGAAAGATAGAGTTATATTCAAATAAAAGGATAACTCTTTGAATAGATATAGATAACTTAATGTTGTTATTTGTAATTGATTATTCTCTCTCTTCCACTTTACGTTAATTCTCTTTGTACAGAAAATCTTTCTTTCATATAAAAGACAAAATTTCTCTATCTCGAGTTCTCCTGCATGGATTGCATGAAAGGTAAGTTATCTAAGTTATGACAACTAATTTTAATTCGTTATTCGAGTTCATGTGATTGGAATTTGACTTTGCATGTTCATGATCTTGGGCATGAGTCATGAATCTCTTAATGAAATTCATGGGTGTAATAAAAAACTAATAGAGAGTCTCTCCTTTTGGTCAACAAAGGGATGGGGGAGAGGTAAAGAGATATTGAGATAAGAAAGCAAATAAGGAGAACCCACAATAACTCCCATATATCATCCTTTCCCCAACTCTTCCTTCTTTTGAATTTTTGCTCTTAAAGAAAAAGGAAAACATAACCATCTCTACTTGAAAAACTATAAGAGAAAATAAGTGATTTTATCAATAGAAAACAATATACTTGAGCCATAAAACCCATAAATATTAAACTTACTTCCATATTCTCTCATATTTTTCATCCTTTTACCTCCATTCAATCTTTTGGTTTCATAATCGTACTTATCCCTTGTTTAACCAAGAGAAACTATTTCCATAGAAGATCAGCTCTGAGACCCCAAGAATATTTCATTATAACATTAAGCGTCTTGGGTGCTCTCCTCCACTTTTAAAGGAGTTTTGTCCATTCTGAACTTTTATTTAAAGCTATTTTACACAAAAGATTGTTATATAAGGGCCAAGCTAAGGCAAAGCCTCTTCCCTTTTTTTCTTTTCTTTTTTTTTTTTTTTTTGTCTCTGTTATGCTCTGTTTTATGAATGCTAGTAAAAATTATTGGTGTAGAGTTAAAGATGATATGTGCATATCACATTTGATCTATGTGGATGCTTTTGTTACCTGTGTTGGTCACTATTTAACCTGCATGAATACTCTATTCATGTAGAAAAATATTTTATTTTAAATTTTCATAATCTGCTGTCATATTTGATGCTTATATATCAAGGTATAATTGTTAATGTGTTAACAGGTGCATCATAATCATAAACATATGTCTTATAGTAAATGCATGTAAAATACCATTTTTCTTTGAATGTCAAGTCACAAATAATGAACATAAAATATCTATCAGTGAGTATGATAATTTTATAATTTCTATTTCATAGTGAAACAAAAATATGTACAGTCAATTTAATGGCTTGTTCAATATTGTATGTGTTCGAGTTATTTTGGATCTACACAGATCTCGTAATGATTTGTGCTGACGATGGGTGATTTGTGCAAATTATATATTCTTTGCATAGATCCCTTTGTTTATCCTTTTGCTTTGATTCCATTAATGTGTTCAGTATGTTATTGATGATGCCCAATTTGTGCAAAGCTTAATGTATATGCATATACTTTATTCCTCTATGCAGATGTATTTATTTTAAGCGTAATGATTTTATTTCATGATCCACCTCTTCTTTTTTTTGCCCCCCTTATCCCTTGATTCCTAACCTATTTTAATTATTTGTTTGTATTTAGATGCAGTTTTAATTATCTATAACACCAATTATTAGTGTCCCTTATATATGTTTATCCCATTTGATTATAATATACCCTTCTCTCCTTCAATTTGTAAATAATCATCTTTTTTATTTATTGTGGGTATATACATAATTATGTGGTGATGGTGATTAGATGGATGATTTAGGTTAATAATTTAGCTAATTGAAATGAAATTGAAAAATAAAATAAATAAAAATTTTAAAAGAAGACTAAACTAATTTTCAGACAACGTTCAGACATCTTGAAGGTATATAATACCTTTTCTAGAGTGCACTAACTAACAAATCCATATCTGAGAAGATAATAAAGTTGTCTTAATTAGTTCCAGTCATGTTGAATCATAACTACATTTCTTTTAGAGATTATGCTACTATTGTATAATTCCAAACCTTGTTGTACTTTGATAATCAATAAATCCAATATTTTAAGGAATTTTATCAATATATTACTCCAATTATTTTGAGTTTCCGATGTTCTAAATTTGAACCTAATCGTTACTTCAGTGTTACTAAAAAGGGCCATCACCGCATCTCATTCCTCTTTAAAAAAGGCGCACGTCCACAATGCATAAACTTCTTCTCTCGACGTGAATAATCTATCTTTGACTTAATTAAGCAGAAAGAATTAATGATGCATCTTAAATAGTGCCATGTGTTGCCGTCTTAAAAAACAAGAAGTAAAGAAAAATCTCACAGCTGCAGCCTCCGAGAAACAAATGGCAGATGGATTGCAAGTGTTCTAGGTCCAACGACTAAAGCCCAACCAAAACACAGTTACACTTGCACAGCCCTCCTTGTCCTAGACCCACCACCTTACCCTTCATCTCATGTATGTGCTCTCCGAGTGCCATAATTAGGATTAACAGCAAATCATTAAAAACCCAACTTGGCCCATTTTCTTGATTAATTCTTTATTGATCAAACTCAGTTTCTTTTACTATTAATTATGGCTGTTGACCTATATGACCCAGATTCATTATTGCTTCCTCCACCAGAGTCTCTGTTTATCTCTGAAGAGAACCGCGACAACAAACCCATTAGCCAAACCTCTTGGTCTCCTTCGTCTTCTTGCTTTAGTTCCTCTGATTTTGGTTCCGCTCTGAGCTCACCACTTGAGTCAGAACAGACTTCCATTGAATCAGAGAGTGAACAAGACGACGATTACATTGCTGAATTGACTCGCCAAATGGCTCACTACATGCTTCAAGATTATGAGAACCGACATGAAAAACAGGTATTACTGTTACTCTATTTTTGTCTTTTTGTCATTTTGGCTTCAGATTGTTATTCAAACTGGTCATTTCACGCAGTCCTAGAGATTACAAGAGTATAACGGACCAACGGCTCATTGATATTGACGCATGTTATTATCGTGTGATGCATATATGTTATGTTAAGTTGTATTGTGGCATTTGGGGATTAATATTATTGTTTTTCTAGGCATGGACTTTTGCTGGTTCAACCGAAGAAGAGGAGACCATGATAGGAAAATTTGACAACTTGAAGGCAAACGAAGAGAAAAGACTTCTAGGCAACGTTCTAGAACCAATTTCAGTTCCATTAACCATACCAAAACCCAGAACCCCAAATCTTGAATTTCAGTCTAAGCAAGCTCTTATCGATTACCAAATAAGAGTTATTCAAGTAAGCACCCTTAGTCTAGTTTGATATATATAGACTACTTGTTTGTTTATCTTGGTGGTTTGTTTTGCAGCTCCGTAAGCTTAGACAAGAGCAGATTATGAAGCAAAAGCAGAAGTCTTTGTGTTTGGGAAAACAAGCCAATTGGTTTAATAATCACATTGAGCATAGTAGTAAAACTAAAGCTAAGCAATTTCATCGAAGTAAAAGGAGATTTCCTAATGGACAAAATGTTACATGGGCTAATTTGCAACAGCGAAAGAGATCCGATTCCAATATGACAGCAGTTTTCCTTGGTGAACTCGGTTCAAGAACCGTTTCTTCTGGTACAGGGGTGTTTTTGCCTAAAGGAATCGGTAACACTTGTGAGTCACGCAAGAAACCAGGTATTAATTCATAAATTTTTTTTTTTTTTTTAGGTGATTCTGGGCAACCTTGATTTTTCATTTTGGGTAAAAAGCTTGGTCTCTTTTCTTGATTTATTTTCTAGTTCCATATTCCATTGGTTAGCATGTGTGTAGGGCGGAAGATCTCCTATCACATATTCTTTTAGATTAGGTTTGGATTTTATGTTCGATTGATTGTGTGGGATCCAACGTGGTTCTATGCACAAGACTTATAGTAATCTTTAGCTAATTTTCAACATTTGGAAATGGCCAAATTTTGTTTGGTGGAAAGGGAAGTCGGAATCTTCCTCGATAGATGGTCCACACTAGTTGGTGGTTGGTCCTTCTACAAAAGGCTTTCAACTAACAACTTTGACACGAAATTAATAAACACCCATTTGAGCAACTAGCTCGTTAATTAAAATCTTGATTATGAACAAATTTTTATACTGGAAAAATGCATACAGTTGAAGTGTTATAGTGTGATTTTTTATTTTTTTTTTTTCTTTTGGGCAGGGTGTTCAACTGTTCTTGCACGGCAAGAGTAGTTCAAGCCCTACGGCCACACTTTGACAAAATGAGTAGTGAATCAAGATCCATTGGTGCCAGTTTACTTTCTCAATATGGTATATTATCATTCAACTGCCAAAGATTCCTTTTCTTTTTGACAAAAATTCCCACTTGGGCTAATTCAGAGCTAATCAAACGGTTTAATATCGGTAATATTCGAAAATATTTAAATGTAGAAGAGATTGTCAGGATTTCAATTTTTAATATTTTATTATAAAATAAATATTCAATCACCAAATTATTTACAAACATCAAATTATTTGCAAAATGAGTATTTGAGAGATTTCAAAAAAGCTATTTTGAAGCAAATCTGTACTTTTATTAGAAATATTTTGTTTAACGAGAAAAAAAAAATCTATCTTGTTTTTTTTTTTTTTTCCCCCTTAAGTGAAGAAGTCTCACTGTGTTTTTGTGCAATTACCTCTTTTATCTAAAACAATTACAATTCAATACCAAGATTTTTTATTTCTATTCTGAAAGGAGATTTTTATAACTCCGTGGAATAACAAACTCTTTTAATTCTAAGAATACTTTTATAGACAATAATTCCAGAAAGTTGTCAATCCAAAAGTGACATAGCAATAAGGTCCAGCAGTAACTATTTGTTTAGCTATAAATTTCTTATTATTTTTTTTTTCTAATTCTTTGCCTTATTTTTTTATTTTGTTGGTAGATGCCATAAAGATGGATGCAACACATAGCAAGCAATTCCAGAAAAAGAGCCAGACTCGGACAGTGCTGGCAATGAACCATCAAGAGATGAATCTGCCCCAGGAATGGACATATTGACTTAAAAAAAGCAAGAGTACATGCTTTGTCCTTTATCCTATTATATATAAATATGTCTCGAACTCTCTTATATAATAACGACGATGTTTGGATTTTTTCTAGTTAAAAAAAAAAGACAGAAGAAAAAGAGTTGCAAGCAACATAATAATGAAGGAAAAGGGACATACATTGGCCAAAATATCAGGAAACTTACATCCTATGGGAATAGGACACTAGCTCAGGCGGGTGGAATTCCCTTTTTATTTTACTTTTTAATGATAAGGTAAGATTTATGGAGAGGGACAAAATAAATTTATCTTGAAATGGAAGAGACACTCAGCTCTGTTCCTTCTTCTGGCGTGCTGGTTGGCTGTACATAATTAATATTTATTTAGTGTTATGATGTATTAGGGATGCCTTTTATATAATTCTTGTAATAATTCAGCTCTTAGCGGTGGATGTGCCTTTCTCTATTTTTCATAGCTTGAATTTTTTTTTTTTTCCAACAACAATGAAAATAAATCATTGATTAAGGGGGATCAAATAAATTATCACATAGAAGCTGCCCTAGTTCACCAGAGATTATATATTTCCCACCGTAATCTTTAATATACGATCCCTATCAGTTTGATTCAATAACTGATTGAGTAGCTCCAGCTTCCAATATTTAGTACTATGGTTGATTAGGTTTGAAACCAAAAACAATTCAGTATTGTGGGGCCTTCTCGATGGAATTTGGAGCTTCAGGGATCCATCTGTCATCCCAGATGCATATACTGGCTCCATTGCCTACATTCCATCGGTAGTCAACTACTAGTGCATCCCTTCCTATGATTATGCTATTCCAACACCAAGATGGAGATCCTCCCTTCTTTGGTTGCAAGAAACTTGTATTAGGAAAATAAATCCCTTTGAAAATATGAGCCATGAGACAGTCCAGATTAGAGAGGATACGCCAACTGATTTTGGCTAGTAAAGCAACATTTAATGTACATCATGCATTGAATATGGAAGAACACGAGATTGCGGGTCATAAAGTGCTAAACTTTCTCCCCTAGTTTAATTAATCAATCATCTTAAAAGAAAAAGGGAAGAGTGAATAAATTAGGTAGCTAGCCACTCCTCCATAATGGTGGTTTAAACATATGAGACATTCATTAACACAAGAAGTATGGAAGAACAAGCTCATAAGGTCTTTGAGATTATAAATCCCTTTCTTAATCATTGCCAAAACACTATTATAAAAAGAATACACAATATAAATAAAAGAAGTAACCATAAAAAGAATATGTTAACAACACTAAAAAAAATCAGGCAAATCAAGCATTTCCTTTTGCTCATAGCGCTATTTATTAATGGAATATGAGTCATGGGTCTTAAAAGCTACCCATATTCTACTACTAGAGCACCTAAGATGTCCCAAAAAACCCTAAAAAAAAAGAGAAAATGGGTGAAGAAGAAGGTGAAGAAAAACTATCTCCATAATTAAAGTGGGCTATATAAACCAACTGGTGGTTAGTATAGCCTTCATAAAAGTTATGTACAAACCACAAATTGGTTAGTATGATCCTCTATGACTAGGTTTTTTAAAATGAAAAAAGAAAGAGAAATAAGGGAGAAGAAATGGAAAGGGGGATGCCCTAGATGCTCTTTAAAGATTCTCTTCCTCTCAGAGGCACTTTAGTTCAATCAATTCTCTAAAAAATGCAAAGGGAAGGGTGCAAAATCAAATAGAATTCTTAGGTTCTACCTTGGATTTCTTAGTAATGGTTCAAGTATTTGATTTCTATATTTTTGGGTGGTTTGAGTGGCAATTATGGCAAAGTAACTTAGGGTTCAAGAAATGTCCCTTTCTCTCTTTAAATGGGGGGTGTTTATAGAAGAGGTGGATACACTTGAGCCAGGATGGCTCTGGTTGAACCCAATACTTAGCCCATAATAGATAAGAGTAAAGAATATTCTAAAATTAAGGTTTTGGGATGTTTGTACAGCCAAGTAGTTAGTTGTACAGACCTCTATGATGGTTGTACAACCATGTGATTGTTAGGTGGCCAAGTTTTGGAATCTTCTATCTATTAAGGTTAACAATATGGCTTACAACCAAAAAGTTGGTTGTACAACCACATATGTTGGTTATACAACTATATAAGGCTATTTAGTGAGTTTTTTTAAGTTAGGCTTATTTGGATTTGTAAGCTAGGTTTAGGCTAGATCTAAGGTTTCCCTAATCCTTGTTCCTTTTTTTTGCTACATTCTTTTACACTTTAGACAGTTGATCCTTAAGGATCCTCATCATTGGGCTTGCATCTTAGGGCTTAAAATCCAATATTCATTGTTTACCCCTACTTTTATAGGGCTTGGAAAATAATATTTGAGAAATAGTCATTTGAATAAGAAACAATAAAGCACAACTTGGAATGTAAATGTTGGCCTTTGTGCACTAAGAAAGGTGGGTTGAATAAATAGAAAATTTTAAATTTTGGTGGGTAATTACTTAAGACAAAGGCAAGAAAAATAGGAGAAAAGAAATAGATATAAGAGATTTATTGTGGTACGAGTGTTAACTTACCTTACATCCACTCTCTAGTTCTCCAATTGGGTATTTTAATAACACTAAATATTGTTTCATAAGCTCACACCAAACTTTACACTATGTGTTTAACAAGGCTCACACATAACCTTACAAGTGTTTTCTAAAGGCTCACACTTAACCTATACAAAAGTTTTCTTTACAAGGATCACTCTAAAACCCAAACCCAAATGTGTTTAATGGCTCACACGTAATCTTAACAACTCACTTAGAAGAAATTAATGAGAGAGAGAATTGAGAAATAAATTTGCAAGAGTTTGGCCATAATAAATTGCTATTCTCTTGCATTCAAGACCATTTAATGGAGTATTTATAGGTTTCTACTACTAAAGAGCCGTTATAAGTGAAACTATGTCCAAATCTTCAAAGTTGGTTGGTAAAATCTTGTATTTAATGCTTTTTAAAGGCAAGTCACAGTCGAGACATCTTTGTGATGGTCACGATCTTCAAATGTGTTTAACAGCTAATTACATGCGACAATCTATTATTGGTCATCCAAAAACTAGTTGTTTCTACCCTTTAAAAGGTTTTGATGTCATGATCAAGATGACCATGCCACGTTACTACTCTAAGTAGCACTAGCATAGTGGACACTATACCTTCACCATGATCTTTACTGGAAATCTTAGGTATCATCTTTAACTAAGTCATTGTCACTACAATATGTTCGTCCTCGCGATTTTCAAAATCTCATATGACTCCTTGATACATGGCTTGACCTAATTGATATCTTGATTTATTGTTCAGGTCCCTCCAAGTTGTTTGAAGGTAGCAGTCACGACCTTCGCCATAACTAACTACGCGATCTCTACTGCCCAATTTGATTGAAGACTTTCTTTGAGTAGCAATCACGATTGTCAAGTCTTGTTCGTGACTTACAAGATTATTTTTGATACTTGAAGCATTTTTCTTCAAATCAACTCCATTCAATTTTTAATGAGTTGCTAACTTAGAATATGTATAGACAACACTTAGAAATGATGTTAGAATCTTTCAATCTATTTTATCAATATTAAAAGAGAGTTTTGACTTAGGTTTGACCAACCTAGTCCAATAATTTTCCTTTTTTTTTATTTTGATAATCTCGAATGAGATTGCAAAGCATATTTATCCTTAAAGTTTGTAAGTGTTTGAAAGTTAATGGATGAAGTTGCTTTCCATGAATCAATAAGTATATATAACTTTAAAAGCAAAAATTTAAGAGCAAGAATATAAATGCTCCCCCTTAATTATACTCCCCCTTAGAGTGATAATATATTCAATTAAACAATTATCCAATTTATCACTATATTACATATATGCATATGCCATATTCATGCACTCTCTTCTCCTTTGTCAAGATCAAAAAAAGAGGGAATGAAAGTAAGAGGGAATAGGAGAGAGAGAATAAGTACCATATGTAAGAGACATATAAAAGAAACATAATGAAACACAAAAATAATCATTTCATTAATTGAAAATTAAACATTTTATTGAAGAAGGAATGTATGATCACATCCTAAGGGCCTTAAACATTAAATAAGAAAATAGAAAAGGAAGTATAAAAAACATAGATATACATGAAAGTAAGGATGAAAAATATAAAACATAGAAAAAATTTTAGAAAGTAAGAGAAATATCATTATCTTCTTCATCTTCCCCTTATTCGCTTTCACCAAGCTTTTCTTTACTTTCTTGAGGAGCAGCTTAAATTGGTGCCTCTTTTACTTCTTCTTCTTCTTATAAGTCTTCTTCCTCATCCTTTGAAAAAGGCATAGTCATGAAGATGGCAAGGATTGGAGAGGCTTAGTTTCTCTTAAGTCTCAACAATATCACTATAGATATGGTGAAGAAAATTAAGTCTCTTGAGAAACTTCTTAAGAAGTTTAAAAACTTTTGCTAAGGAAGATGGTTTGAAAGAAATAAATGGAGGTGGAGCCTTGATTTGTAACTTAGGTGTCATGGGTGGCTCTTCTTAAAGTTGTTCCCCTTCGATGGCAAATCTTTTTTGTTTTTGTGCTTGAAAGGCTTATTGAAGCTTGATCTCTTCTTCTCCAATAAAATACTCACATGTGTTTGCTCTTATTGCTTTGGCATTGATAAGGTAATTGAGATTAAGGAAACTAGAGCTAGCAAGGTAAGTTGGGGTTAAAAATGACTCATTTTCGGCTGACAATGCTCCAATTATCCTGTAGATGGTTGTTAAAAGAGAAAGGAGGAGAAATTAGCTTCCTTTAGTGGTACTCTTGTGAATCAATTGATCCATAAGGTAGCGGTCGATTTGGATAGGTTTATTTGAAAAAGGTAATAAAGAAATGCAAAGTCCTTTTAGGAGTCCTTTTCATTTCCATCGCCTCTTGCATTGATGGAAAAAGTAATAATTCTATGGAAACCATATGCGAAGAGACGTAATGTTTTCGACAAGAGATTTTTTTAGATTATGCCTATTTTACACATAAATGATCAACTAAAATTTAGAAAGGTCTAGGTCAACAGAAGATAAGAGGTTAAAGGGAATGGGGTCTCCAGGAGGGAAATGAAAAGTGAGTAAATTTTGTCATAGGTGGCATAAAAAAGTTTGCCAAAGCAATGGAAGAGCAACCCATACATACTTGCTCGAGATTCACAGTCTTTGTTCAATTGCATTGTGCAAATAAACATCCTCACAAGCTCCTTATAATTAGGTTAGCCCCCCAAAAAATAAAGTCATTCCATCTAAGGCTGGATAGGTAAACTTTGATTTCTCTTTCTAATTTAAGGGTTCAGAGAAGAAAAGTGTAACATATCCTATTTAGTTATCTGATTTTCTTTTTGTTTGTCACATACCTCTCTTTTTCTTCTTTAGTAATTCATTTTATAAGATATATATATATATATATATATATATATATATATATATATATATATATATATATATATATATATATATATTTATTTTTGATTTTTGTGTATTTTATATATATATTTTGA